>SKCR01046436.1:0-41331 GCA_019454045.1 Zanthoxylum bungeanum
AAACAATAGCACGGATACCTCAGAACAGCGTCCTGTCCGAGGTCTCCAAAACATAATTCTGAACCTTTCAATTCAGTGTCCCGGCGAACCAGGATTTGGATCAGAGAGCGTTTAAATGGTAAGGGCACATCCTCTATACGTCGGGTCATTGTGGAGCCTGTGTATTGTACGAGGGCTCCCCCTTACCACGCTGGAGCAGGCACACGCTACAGAGGCACAACGCATCCCCATGATGCGCCTCTCTTGGATCCAAATGATGAATGGATCAAAGAGTGTCTGGGATACTAAGGGCACATTCCTCCTTAGGTTCGACATCACTGGAGATAGCAATCGTCACGGGGGCATCATCATCCCCCGTGCTATGCTTTCCCACGGATCCATTACATCGGGTAAGTGAGGATCAAAGAGTGCTCGACACATTAAGGGCATATTCCTCATTATGTTCGGTAACACTGGAGTAGGCAATCGCCACGGGGGTATCATCCCTCCCCGTGCTATGCTTCTCACGGATCCTATGCATCGAGTATGTCCCTGAATATATCCGAGGACCCCGAGCTAAGAGAGACACTTGGTTCTGGGGGAATGTCCCGTCCCCAGACCAATGAGCATGACTCGGTGGGACGTAACCCGACCCCGAGCCGAATAGTCAAATGGCCTCGGCGGAACAAGATCCAGCCCCGAGCCGATTATCGAAGTGGCCTCGGCGGAACGTAATCCGGCCCCGAGGTGTTCGAAACATTAAGGGCATATTCCTCCTTATGTTCGGTAACACTTGGAGAAAGCAATCGCCACGGGGGTATCATCCATCCCCGTGCTATGCTCCTCATGGATCTATACTCTGATTCACTTTCGTCCCTGCTGTTTAATGCTTGTAAGGAATCGAATGATTCTGGTGTGACTTGTGCTTCTTTATGGTGGTAGCCGTGGTCGGGTAGTTGCGGGTTTTGTGCTTTTGACCCTGGACCGTTGTATTGAGTATGTCCCCAGAGTTTTGAAAATGGTTCACAAAGTTTTTATTTTTAGAAGAGTGGGTGAAAATTTTGGAAAATAAAGTTTTATTTATATTTGGGGACATACTGCCATTCTTACAACTCTCTGCGGGCCATTTTGAGAGAGGCTTTATATTGAATTTCCGTCCCTTGTCGGGTTGCTTTGAAAAGTTGCACCTGCGTTCTTCAGTCTGAAAGGCATTACTTTGTAGCAGTACAGTCCTTGATCGGTGATAAAAGTGGTTTTCTCCTCGTCTGCAGGATGCATCCTGACCTGATTGTACCCTGAGAAGGCATCCATGAAGCTTAGTAGTCCTTGGCAGGCAGTTGCGTCTACCAGTTGATCTATATTTGGTAGAGGAAAGCTATCTTTTGGACACGCCTTATTGAGGTCGGTGAAATCTACACACATCCTCCATTTTCCATTGGATTTCTTTACCAATACTACGTTTGACACCCACTCGGGGTACTTTATTTCTCTGATGAAGCCGGCTTTTAACAGTTTTTCCATCTCGGATGCCACCGTTCTGCACCGTTCTTGATTGAAGATCCTTCTCTTATGTTTGACCGGTTTGAGTGACGGGTTTGCTGCTAAGCAGTGACTGATGAATTTTGGGTCAATCCCGGGCATGTCATTGTGTCCCCACGCGAAGATGTCGGGGTATTCCCGTAGACATTCTAGCAGGCCCTTTTTTAGGGTTTCGTCCAAGTTTCCCCCTATCTTTATGCTTTTTTCGGTCCGAACAATTTTATTTCTTCTAACTCTTCAGCTGTTCCTAGCCGGGCAACTTTATCCGGGCGGGGACCTGGTTCTTTCCTCTCGTTCTCGCCCCTCTGCCTCTTCTTGGTGCCTTCTTCAATGCAGAGGGTCTCTCGTGAGAGAGTGGCAAAGCAGCTACGGGCTATCTTCTGACTCCCGCACACGATTCCGATCCCTTCCTGGGTGGGGAACTTTAGTTTTAAGTGATAGCAGGACATCACAGCCTTTATTTTCATCATAAAAGGTCGGCCGATAATGACTTGGTAACTGCTCAGGCAGTCCACCACAGTGAAGTTTACCATAACTGTCCGGGTCCTGGGGTGAGTTCCGATGGTTGTTGCCAGTTGTATTCTCCCTAGCGGGATGACCGTTGAGCCTCCAAAACTGTACAGGGGGTGCCGTCATTAGTTAGGGTTACGTACTCCACTCCCAGGCTTTCTAAAGCTTCTTTGGAGATTATGTCTACCGCGCTTCCGGGATCTACCAGGATTCTATCTACCTATGTGCCGCTGATTGTAGCTTTGATTATTAGCGCATCGTCATGAGGGAAACTCACCCCTCGAGCATCCTCGTCGGTGAACATTATGGGTACCGACCGACTTCCTCATGGTACTGGGGACCTTTCCGTTTCCAGTACTTCCGTCCCCTGTATTCGGCTATAGCTTTTTCTTGACCGGTTAGAGTCTCCGGTTAGTGTTTTCCCTCATGCGATGATGTTCACCTGCCGGCTTCGTGCCCTCTGTCTGGCGGCCATGGCCTCATGGTTGATATAACTATTTAGATACCCATTTCGGGCTAGGTCCTCCATCTGTTCCCGCAGGTCCTTACATTCATCCGTTGTGTGCCCCCTCAGATTATGATGTACGCAGTAAGACTTCTGGTTCCTTTTATCCGGGGGGAATCTCCTGAGGTCGGGTTCTATCAAGAGACATTTTTCCTGTATCTCCATGATGATTTGCCCTGGTGGCTTGCTCAGGGGAATATATGATTCCTCTCGGACTACATGATTCACCTGGGTCGCGACCCCTCTTTCTTGATCCCTTCGAGGCATTGGTTTGAATTCTTTGGGTCTCGAATTGAATTTTTTGAATTCCCTGTCCGGTCGTCGGGGGGCCTCTGTTCTTGTTGTTCTTTCTCGAATGGCCGTCCCCCTTCGGGAGATCTTTTCTTCGCTTTCTAACAAGACAAATTTCCGTGCTACCTCCAGAGCGGTGGCATAATCTGGTGTGTCTTGGATTCTTAGGTGAGTCCATAGTTTTCCGATCCTTAGGGCTCCCTTTAAACTTTCCAGGGCCTCTTGGGACTCGTACCCTCCGACCTCGAGCACCATATTGTGGTACCGCTCGATGAAAATTTTTAGGGGCTCGTCATCTCCTCTTCATAGCCTCAATTCTCCAATCGTTTTGGGGAGCATGCTCTCTGTAACGCAAGTCTGATCCTTTAAGTTGGGGGGAAGAATGCTGGCCGATGTCCCGAAGACTTCTGTGCAAGATAGGTGCTTGGCATCTTTCCTCCCAAAGGTCCTCCAAAAGTTAGGGGGAACACTTTGCAGATGGCATCTCCTACCACTCCTGGACTTCCATCAAACATGATAAAACTTTCAACGTGGGATTTCGGGTCAGAGTGGCCTTTGTAAGGTGCCATGGTCGGCATGTTGAATCGCCTTGGGAATTTTTCTGACTTTATTTCTTCCGTGAGGGGAGATTCCTCCTCACCGTCCCAGGCATCACTTGCATCGGTCTTGAGACCTACCCCCACTTGGTAATCTCATTTTTTAACCAAGACTTTATCTCACTGGTTGTGCTTCCATGTCGTCTTCTGTTCCCCTTTGTGCGTCTATTTCCCCGTGTGCGGCGTTCCTCATGCCTTGGAATTTCCCGCACATCTTCTCTATACTCCCTGTCTTCTCTTCTAGAGTCACGGAGACTATCATAGGAGGGATCTGGTGATGGTCTTCCTTCTTCTTTCTTCCATGTGTCCTCTGTTTGTGAATCTTTTTCTACAACTACGGATTTTATCCCGTAGGGGCCCCTCCTCCTGGGTCATCGTCTTCACTTGTATCTATCACCTTTTCCCTTTGCTTTTCACTTCTTCTTCGAGTGGTTCCGACGTCTGGTCTCTCGTTGTTCGTTCCTTCCTTCTCTCCAGCCGATCCATCATGGATTTCATGCTCTCTTCCACCTTTTCATCCAGTCTATCGCTGGACTCCCCGAAGATTGATGATTTCCGCCTTCTGCCATTGTCTTTCTCGCGAACTGCTTTTTGTTTCGAGTCCCCACAGACGGCGCCAACTGTTGACGGTGGATTTTGGTCTCAGGGCAATATGGGAATATTACTCCCGAGGTAATCCTCCCTCAATAGTGAATTTGTTTGATTATGGGAGAAACCAAAAGCAAACTTAGCAGAAGGTAGATAATGCGCCAATCAAATAAGGAGATTTAACGTGGTTCTGCAGGTTTTTACCCGACCTACGTCCACGGACACAAACAGGACTATACTTTTTATTACTGAAACTTGTATCTCTTGTGTTTTTTACAAGGTTTGATTCTGATCCTGATCTCCACTTATTCTACCATTCTATTTATAATAGTGAAGAAATCAGATTCCTTCTAGTATGTGGATTCCTAATTGAAGCAACCTCATTTTTCCACAAGGATTCCTAATCAAATCTACCTCTATTCCCTTTATCCTTCTAGGACACTGGTTTCATCAGTATACTTTATGAAGGTAGGACTGTCTCCTTACCCCGTATGGACATGACATCTTATCTTCTCGTGCACGCTTTGCCATATGCTCGGTCTTTATGTGGTCGGTCATGATGGTTCTTTGAACTGAGAATGATGCTGTCGATATGATAATGCTCGGTCATTCGAACCAAAGTGATCGGTTGCCGACCATAAAGTGCTCGGTCTCTTCCTGTTGTGGTCGGTCGGTAACCCTAAGGTGCTCGGCCTCTTATTGCAAAGTGCTCGGGCCCTTGCTGCTGGCTTTTTATGGGTCGGGTCAACATCAATGATCCTGAACAAGAATGAGATTTACCTTTTTGCCCCTGTCGTGCTGCTTTAAATACCATAGTGCCTGAAAACACCATAAAAAACAAATATCCTAATATATGTATTATATTTACATTAAATATACAAATACATATATAAATGATATATGTCAAATATCATAATTTGATATTTAATTAATGTGTATTTAATAAAATCAAGTATTAAATACAAATACACATTAATTCGGAAATGACCGTTAGGTCCTGATTGCATGTATTTTTCATTTAACCATTAAACGTGTTATAAATAATCAGTATTATTCATAACAGTTTCCCTAGTACTATACGAGTATATTTCATTAGTGAGACTCTCTAGATTCAGGCATATCCGTCATAAAATCCAATTTCGTGTCCATAATTCACCCACCCGAAAATGATGACGACCACAGATAAACTCGCTGAATCATACAGGTCGAGGTCACTGCATACGTATAATCCCTCCATCACAAGTATTCGGATTATCCCAGAGATATAGATATAAAGTCAAATCTCTATAGGAATAATCTTGTCAACGTATCTATTAGCAATCTCTAAATAACATTCGGAACTCACTTCCGAAGTATACTATGGCCATATGTAAACATCCCGGGTTATTTAGCAAGTTACGTAAATTTCTTTTCGTACGTGAGATCATAACCGAATGCGAGGAGTATTTTCAGTAAAATGGGACCATCTTCATGAATTGATTATAATTTTATATTGGATTAAATTTGGGGGTAAAATGAAAATTATTACATTAATAAAAATAAAGAAAATAACCTAAATATTTCTACAATTTACACATATATTCTAGAAACAAGTTCTAGAAAGAAACACACACACATGCCTTATATATATATATATATATATATCTATATTATAAAGCATAATGGCGTGGGAGGAAAGAGAAGGCAACCAATGGTTAGGATTAAGAGAGATAATGTATCCAAAGACTATCTTTATGTGACTTAATTGGCGGCTCAGATCATTTCATTATAATCTAATGGCTGATAAAGAATCCTTCTATTATAGAATCTTTATAAAAATGGAAAATGAAAACTACCAAATAAATTAAAGAATAAAATCATTTATTAAAGGAAAATGAAAACTACCAAATAAATTAAAGAATCAAATCATTTCATTATAAACAAATTAAATAACAGAATCTCAATCTCTTTGTAAATTCTGTAACACTGTACCATAAGCACAGGCACACACTAGTATATATATATATATAACCCACACACACGTGTACACACATAAAACACACACACCAAATTAATAAACACACAATTGATATACACACACAGTTCGTGAAGAGGCAGAGGAGAAAAAGAAATAGGGGGAAGTCGAGAATAAGAAGAGGGAGAGAGAGATCGTAAAAGGGAGAAAGGAAAGAAGATGTTGAGAGAGAGAATGAAAATATCAAAAAAGAAGAAGAAGAAAGAATAATGAAGCAGTGTCGAGAGAAAAGATGAGAAAGGATGAAGGAAAGAAATAAAACCGAGAAGAAATGAAATGGGGAAAACGATTGATGAAAGAAAATAGCAAAGTAAACTAATGCTATGATTTCTTTGAGTGTGAATTAATCTTGTTGCTTGGGTATGGGTTGAATTTTGGATTTGGTAGTTACCATAGGAATTGTGAATTCTTTTGTGTTAGGTTATGGGTTTATTAATTGGTCGAATTGAATTTTAAATAGTAATAATGAAGATTTTTTTTTTTATGTATTTTGGGTAATAAAATATGAAGTTTGAACTGTGATAATGGTGGGAGTATGGTGGCAGTGGCGTGGATTAAAGTAGGGAGAAGTGATGAAGTAGGAAGATGAGTTCAAAAGAACTATTAGTGTGAATGATGGAGTAAGGTTTATTATAGATTTTTGATTATGGAAAAAAAAGGGCTGTTGGAGGGCCTTTAAATTGTTAATAAAGTTAGATGAATGCTTAAGAATGTTTATGCCTTATTTTTTTTGAAAAGCTCCTGGAAATAGAATGGCTTCTTTGTGTTTTGTAAACTGGTGAGTAAATATGAGATAAATGTTGGATTAAAATGGTGATGAGATGTGCATGTGTATTTGGGGGTTGAATAATTGTTTAGAATGGAAAGTAATATTTAAGGTAATGTGTTGTAGTAATGTGAGGATTATGGAATAAATATTTAATATTGTAATATAACTAGAGAATGTTAGTCATGATAATGGTTTAATATTAATTTTTTGAATATTGATTTTTATAAATGATGTGAAGGATTTATGAGATAATTGTGATATCTGAGCAGTATAATGTGAATATAACATGAATTAAATTTAATTTGATAAGATTATTAAGTTCCGAAATGAGTACTATTGTGGCCAAAATTATGGTTGATAAGAAACTACTTTTATAGGATTTTAATATATAAACATGACATTTGTGGGTATGCATACATGATTATAGTAGTGTTGCAAGGACTGTGTACTTGGTAGATTGATTTCTTCAAGAATTGATTTTAGGTGGGAAAGTTGAATATGTAAGTGCATGAATGAATGAATCTGGATTGATTTTGAGAATAATTCAGTGTGCCAGTGTGGATTGATGTAATGAGAGTAAGCATGATAATAATTATATAGAATATAAAGATAAGTTTTGTGTATGCTTAGAGGAGTGCATGCATATGAATAATTTCAGTGTACCATGCATATGCATGAGTGAATGTATTTACATATTTGATAGTATAAGAGATGCATAAGCATATTTATATGTTATGGTTTTCAGAAGTTGAGTTAAAGCTAAGAATTTTTTTGAAACTCAAAAAGGTTTTAAAGAAAAGTTTCGAATGTTTTTGAAAGAAAAGTATTTCAGAAAATATTTACGTACTGTTTTGAGATTTAAGTATGAGTTTTATGTTTTCGGGGCTTGAGGGAAAAAAATCACCCCAGTACGTAACTTGAGACACAGATGGAATTGACGGATATCATATGGATTCGGGATTTGAGATTTGACCCATCCCAGTTGTACATTGTTGGAATTGACAGATTTATATACATGTGCACATGTGGAAGACTGAGGGGACGCTTTCAGATCCTTGAGCGGGACTAGGGGGACGGCGATACGTAACACCCCTAGATCCTAAGTGCTCAGATGGTACATTCCTAGGCGGAGATGCGCCTACGGGCGGAGATTTGGTGGCATGGGGGACGGCGATACGTAACGCCTCATGTCACCGGTAGGGTGTTTAGGGGGACAGTGATACGTAACATCCCCAAATATCGGTGTATTCGGGGGGACGGCGATACATAACTGTTGAGACTGATTTCGGTCGAGGTCCACAATCGAGAAAGTGAGTTGAGGGGCACGAACGAACTCCAAAATAAGAGTAGAGCGAAATAGGAGGTCACTGCCCACCGGTGCGGTGGAAGCCGTAGGCACTCCGACGCTCAAGTTAGCCTAAAGATGAATGAGGTCCAGATGAAAGGATTAAGGTCTATGGAGTACCTCAACCAAAGATTGTTTGCCGTTAGGGCGGAATATTGGAGTAGTGTCTAGGTGATAGGAGTAGTCTGAAGAAGATTCCCTCTCTATTTCCTTATCTTCTTATTTTATAGGTTCCCTGATGTGGGGTCCATATTCTGCCCATTGGAGTCGTTGTTAATGATGGTTTAATTAAGGTGATTTATGTCTGATAACTGACGATCGTGTCTGTCCCTCAAAACCGTCAACTTCATGGTGATGTTTATGAATTCAGATTCTTTCTTGATTTTTGTAACCGGTGTCCGTTGGTTATCTTCATGTTAACGAGTTTGGGCCCATGAGGCGGCCCGTGGAGTTTCCTTGTATGACATTTTTGCTTGTAGGCTGGATCTACTAATGGGCTCCTGGTTTAGTGGTTGGTCTTGAGGTAAATGTCGATTTTATCTCTGGGCCCAAATTTGGCCCGTACAGTTTGTCCCATACTCTCTAAGTCTGGAAGTCCTAGACTTGGGGAGTACCTTCGAGTATGTCGAATGAATCAGGATATAGATAACTATTTCACTAATCTTGGCAGTGGTCCAGAGCTAATCCACATGTCGCCCCGTCATACAGTCAGGAGGAGGAAGAATTCAGGTCTTCTTTTGCTTTCGACAATAGCCCAAGAGGTGTCCTTGGCCTGATTGAAACTGTTGAAGGATTTTTTAGCCTCGATCGACATGTCGTATAGAGTAAGGGGGAGCTCACATCTTTAACTTGTCAACCATGTGAGCCTATGGGGGAATGTCCTATGCGGACTGAACCAGACAATGGCTTAGGAGAAATTTCACTCGACTTGTAGTACGAAGATAGTGAAAACCATATTTCTATTTGACTCGACACGAGTCATCAGAGGGATGTCCCAGGTTGACTGAACCAGATGGGGGTTCAGGAGTAGCTTCACTCGACTTGTGGTATGTGGCGAGTGAATATCATAACTCTTCATTTGACTCGACATGAGTCATCAGGGGGATGTCTCCGGTTGACTGACACAGATTATAGTTCAGGAGTAATTTCACTCGACATGTCGTATGGGGTGAGTGAATATCATAATTCTTTATTTGACTCGACATGAGTCATCAGGGGGATTTCCCCAGTCGAATGAACCAGATGGTGGTTCAGGAGCAATCTCACTCGACCTGTCGTATGAGGCGAGTGAATACCATAATTCTTTATTTGACTAGACATGAGTCATCATGGGGATGTCCCTGGTCGACTGAACCAGATTGTGGTTCAGGAGTAATTTCACTCGATCTGTCGTATGAAGCGAGTGAATACCATAATTTTTTATTTGACTCGACATGAGTCATCATTGGGATGTCCCCGGTCGACTGAACCAGATCGTGGTTCAGGAGTAATTTCACTCGACCTGTCGTATGAGGCGAGTGAATACCATAATTCTTTATTTGACTCGACATGAGTCATCATGGGGATGTCCCCGGTCGACTGAACTAGATTGTGGTTCAAGAGTAATTTAACTCGACCTGTCGTATGAGGTGAGTGAATACCATAATTCTTTATTTGACTCGACATGAGTCATAAGGGGGGTGTCCCTGGTCGACTGAACCAGATGGTGGTTCATGAGTAATCTCACTCGACCTGTCGTATGAGACGAGTGATTACCATAATTCTTTATTTGACTCGACATGAGTCATCATTAGTATGTCCCCGGCCGACTGAACCAGATTGTGGTTCATGAGTAATTTCACTCGACCTGTCGTATGAGGTGAGTGAATACCATAATTCTTTATTTGACTCGACATGAGTCATCAGGGGGATGTCCCCGGTCGACTGAACCAGACGGTGGTTGAGGAGTAATCTCACTCGACCTGTCGTATGAGGTGAGTGATTACCATAATTCTTTATTTGACTCGATATTAGTCATCAGGGGGATGTCCCCGGTCGACTGAACCAGATGGTGGTTCAGGAGCAATCTCACTCAACCTGTCATATGAGGCGAGTGAATACCATAATTCTTTATTTGACTCGACATGAGTCATCAGGGGGATGTCCCCCGGTCGACTGAACCAGATGGTGGTTCAGGAGTAATCTCACTCGACCTGTCGTATGAGGCGAGTGAATACCATAATTCTTTATTTGACTTGACATGAGTCATCATGGGGATGTCCCCGGTCGACTGAACCAGATTGTGGTTTAGGAGTAATTTCACTCGACCTGTCATTTGAGGCGAGTGAATACCATAATTCTTTATTTGACTCGACATGAGTCATCAGGGGGGTGTCCCCGGTCGACATATTTGACACTTAGATTATTGCCACGTTTGTTTCCATTCATTAATTGCGAACCCTAGTATGGATTACGAGGAGTTTTTATGGCGGGAATTTTGGCGCCAATTTGAGTAGCGTGTATAAAAGAGCTTTGGGTGTTTCATTTCGCCTCATTCGGAAGTCGAGTAAGGAGAGCTCTCAAGTGTCTTAAGGTACTCTTCGAAATCTTCCTCTTATTTTTCAATTTCTTTAAACATTCATAGTGATATTCAAGCTGTTCTTAGGTAAATTTGGCTGTTTGATCTTTGGGTTTGTGTGATTTGTTTTAAAATTATGTTTGTGGGTTTTGATCTTTAGGGGGTAGGTTACTAGAGAGATTAGTTGTTTATATGCTTGTTGTTTGGAAGATGTCGAGTGGGGAATCGTTAGGCAGCTTATGTGCCAACATCGATAGTTATGTCGAGTCGTCAAGTGAGACCTAGGAGGATGTAGAGTACAAAGATTAGTCGTACCAGGAGTTGATCGAGGGTGGCGTAGTTACCTTGGCTAGATCTTCTGAAGAAACCCCTACTGAGGCTATACCACTAAGGTCTTTGCCCGCTGTTGGGGAGCCGAGTGACTTTCCATGTACGAGTGAACCCATTAACTTACTATCTAGAAATCCTGCAAGTCGAATGACTGGGAAAGTGTTGAGGGAACTCAGCTGTATGTATAGGTTCCCTAATTCTCTGGAACTCCGGGTGCCTTCGTCGAATGAAAGAATCGATTACAAGGTTCCAGGGTGGATGGGATTCTATGTACGTCCATTTTTTGTAGGGTTGAGGTTTCCTATTCTGAGACTGGTTTGGGAGGTTTTGGATCATTTCGAAGTTGCTCCTTCATAGCTGATGCCAAATGCGTGGAGGATTTTCTTGTCGATTGAATGTTTGTCTTTCGAATTGGGAGTACTCTTTGAGGTAAATAATGTTTTAGAGACGTACTACCTGAAGGAGCATTTGAAGGAGAAAGGAAGATATACATTGATCCTTCGTCAGAGAAAGACGCATTTAGTTACTGGATTACCGACTAATGATAGGGGAAATTGACAGTCTTATTATTTCTTTGTAAATGGTGAGGGTATATTTGGATCGACCGGGGCTGGTCGAATCCCAGAATTTTGGTGTTTGTCAAGTGAGTAACGTTCTTTCTCTAAGTTTCAATCCTTGAGTCATACTTACGTATTTCAATAACCATGTTCTTGTTGCTGCAGATCCTCTACGAAACAAGTCATTCATCACGACTGCACGTACAATCTCCAACACCAAAGCCATTCTATCCCTGTCGTCCGAAAAAAGGAAATGTAAAATTATTTTAACGGAAAAGAGGTTAAGGGCGACTCCGTTGTGGAAGGAAATCTATCACCGAGAAGAAGGTAAGGTTCTGGCCTTATGTAACGACGTTTTGTCCGTGATAAATTATAGATGGTCGTGTCAAACGTTATATGGAGGATATAGATATCAAGAGCCCCTAAAACCCGGAGAATTTTTATGCGCAGAGGAAATGATGACTGGCCATTCACCGTAGCTTCACTCGACGAGATGAAGAGTCGGAAGAAGTCAAGGAAGCTGAAGAAAAAAAAGCAAGAAGCTGAAAAAGAAGCTGGCCCTCAACAACGGGAAGCGGTTTCGAGTGAGGGTGCCGCAGTGAAGTCGACTGCAATGATTTCTGCGGGGAAGAAAAAGAAGTCTATCGCTGAAGCGGAAGTGGAAGAGGACTCTCATAACCTCATCTTAAAGGTTCCACGAGAGTCGACTGTAATTTCTAACCCTTCAAGCATTGATTCATTCGTGGAAGGGCTTCTTCTTGAGGGGGATGAAGTAAGGTTGGCACAAATTGGCCCAGTGGAGGCTATGAAGAAAGCCATCGCATTAAATTATCAAGTGAGTAGAGCTACTGATTGTTTTTTTTGGTGGATGATGTTCTGACTCGACTTTTCAGGCACTGGAATGTAGTCTATTCATGCGGAAGAATATGGAATCCAATCAGAGGAGGATCAAGGAGCTAGAGAAATTATTGTCGGTGGTGAGGAAGGAGTCGTCAGATCTGAAGTCCGGGCTGGTCGCTTCTCAAAGGAAGCTAAAAGGACTTGAGAAGGAACTGAAGGAGGTTAAAGCTGCTTTAAGGTTGGAGAAAGAAACGGCCGAGCTGACAATCGACAGCTATAAAGAAGGTTTCGAGAACGTAAATAAAGAAAATTAATTATTGTTAGAGCAAATGGAGGACATCGCCATCGACTCCATGATGAGAAATAAATGTGATTTAATGAGGGAATTGTAGCTGGAAAACACGTAGACTGGAAGCCTGAGAAGTGGATTAGAGAATATGAAAGACGTGAAGCCGGTATATCTTCGTCGATGGAAGACGATGGTGAAGAGAAATTGCTGGAGATCGAGTCGAAGAAGGATGAGGTGTAGATGGATGCACTTGATGTTGCTGAAACGGAAAAGGTCGAAAAACATTTAGAGGGAGAAGATGTTGGTCCGGAAGCTGTCGAGACGCAAGAAGATGTTCCTGCCATTCTTCCTACGGCTACCGATGAAGCACCAGACAATGTCTTAGAAGTTTAAGGGTTTGAAATCTTTGAACATTTTGTATGAAGTTTGAATCAGTGGTCCGATAGGAAGGCGGAAAGCCATATTTTGAACAATCAAAGTTGTGTATAAGTGTCAAATATGTCGAACGATATTTTAATGAACGATATTTAATATTGCGTACATATGTCGAATTTCAATGAACGATATTTTATTGCAATTAGTCGAACGAATTCTACAAATTTCCTTATTTCATTCTTGTAACTACTATCAGAAAATATAATTGCCAACAAACAAACGAAAAAAATATAAGTGTTACCGGATGAATCGCTTAAGGTGCACCGCGTTCCAACTATTGCGCACTAGAGTCCCCTCCATAGTCTGTAGCTTGTAGGCTCCTTTCCTGACAACTTTCGTGACGAGGTAAGGGCCTTCCCAATTTGAACCCAACTCCCCGTCTCTAATTTCCTTGGTGTTTGGAACACTCTCCGTATGACCCAATCTCCAGCCTTGAAAGTCCTACTCCTGACGTTTTTGTCAAAGTATCTGGCCATCCTTTGTTGATAAGCGGCCAGTCGAATAGAAGCTCGGTCCCTTGTCTCATCAATCGTGTCGAGATTGAAATTCATCAGCCGTTGATTGTTTTCTTCGTTGAGCCATTGGTAGCGTGGGGAAGGGATGACTTCTTCAGTTGGAATTGATGCTTCCGTTCCAAATGCTAATACGAAAGGAGTTTCGCCTGTCGAAGACCTCACCATTGTCCTGTATGACCACAACACTCCTGGAAGTTCATCCGTCCAAACGCCCTTAGTTTTCTCCAACCTCTTCTTTAAAGTGTTCATGATCATCTTGTTGGAAAATTCGACCTCACCATTCGCTTGTGGAAAGCGTGGTGTCGAAAAGTTCAATTTTATGCCTCAGTTCCTGCAAAAGTTTTGAAAGTGATGGCTGATGAATTGAGAGCCATTGTCAGTCACAATTTCTCTTGGTATTCCGAATCGACAAATAATGTTCTTTCATACGAATGTTTGAGCTACTTTGTCGCGTACTCTAGCGAATGCTTCAGCTTCTATCCACTTTGAGTAATAATATGTCATCACAACCATGTAGACTCGTTGGCCAGGTGCGGTTGGGAGTTTTCCTACTATGTCTATTCCCCACTTCATAAACGGCCATGGAGATATAATGGGATGTAGTTTCTCTGGTGGAAAATGAGGAACTGGTGCAAATCTCTGACACTTGTCACACTTTTTAGTGAATTCTGTGGAGTCAATTCTCATTGTCGGCCAATAATACCCTGTCGAATGCGCTTGAAGAGCCAGGCTCCTGCCACCAGAATGGTTCCCACACTCCCCATCATGCAACTCTGTCAACACATGCTGTGCTTCGTCGTGTGTTAGGCACTTCAAATAAGGTTCTGTGAAAGATCTTCTTAGCAAATGACCATCGAACACAACGAACCTCGCAGACTGTCTCTGGATTTTTCTGGCTTGCACTTTGTCTTTTGGAAGCGAACCTTTTTGTAAATACTCGACTATAGGCATCATCCAAGTGTCGACCGAATCGACCGCTGCAACAGCTGTTTCTTCCTTCCAAATTGCCGGCCAGCTCAAATGTACTACAGGTATTGTTCGTGGTTTGTCCTGTTAGACAGTTATGACCAATAGCGTCACTATTTTGTAAATGATATTGTATTATTGTACAAAATTAACTATGTAGTAATGAAATTGCCTTTTACCGTTTTGTAATTTATTTACTTTGACATGTAAATGGTAAAAGTCCCTATGATTAGTTCCGGATTGAGATGATATGAGACAGTATCAATCCATAAAGTTTTAATCATTAAATATCCCTAGTCGTAGTATTATCGAGATTGGACATCGATAATGCGGAATAGACTAGTACTGCACTTGTGCGTGTTGTGAGGGCACAACGGCATAGTTCTCATATATTTAAGTATAGGATACTTATGCAAGTGCGGTAGGAGGTTGTGTTTTACCGATGGTACGGAAAACAGCTTCGCTCTGGATAGACCCGCAGAATCCCATTGGTAGTATGTCTGCGTGTCTATGGGAGTCCGCTTCATGGTAGGTGCATATGGTCTTAACCTGAGACTTGCATCGCTAATACTTGCGACAATCGGTAGACTTTAGTTTTGGTCGTCCAGGGCTTTAACAGGTTCTGTGTACACCTCTTCTAGGTTTATCGAGAGTCGTAGTGTATTGGGTGTGATGTCAAGACGGAAGTATCACTTCAGACATATGGAGATGATGATCGCGCAGGATACAGAACTAGTACTCTATAATGGTTGCAACCATCGGGATAATATGACAAGGTCAGGATTATCCGATTCAAAGAGACTAGTTGCTTGATGTCCGATATATGTTTCGTACGGGGCAGACACATCTCCAGCCCCAGGCCTTACATGTGATCATCCGATACTGGATCAATATACACTATACTACAGTATACTACGCCTGTTATAGATCTTATATTCCAGTAAGAATATTTCTGGAGAATTGGGTAGGCATGGCGTTTTGCTAGAGGCTAACCTTGTCCTGTAAATCGGTAAAAACGTAGTACTTGGTACGTACGTGTTCGGATAGTCCGACGACCGTAAATACTGCCAACATATCCAGAGATCTCTTGGGTCGCTTCCCGAGGATACACCGATGACGTATGAATAGTATTTAATTAATCCGGGATTAATTGCGGAGAGATTATCTTGGATAAAGTACTATTTGAAGAGAGAGAAAGATTAATTTGGAATTAATCAATAAAATAATATATTTGATATATTAACGAAATTCGATTTCGACGCGGAATTAAAATTAGATTTTAATTCGGGCAAACGAGTTAATTTAGAATTAATTCATTAGCGACATGAATAGTAATTATGCTAGGCATAATTATTTAATTAAATTCAATTTAAATAATGTCGCGACGGAAGTTCGTTAATTCGAAATTATCAACCCGAGCCCGGAGTGTTTGCGGGCCCACTCACATTTGGAATCAAGCGGGGCCCACATGTCACATCAACCATCACATCACTAGTCATAGCATTAGCTTTTGGTGATGGAATTAGGTAGTTGGTGTTGGTGTGTTCAACACTCAAGTTGATGGATGAGATGGGTTGCTTCTTTGACTTTTGATTTACCAAATATTTGGTATATAATCATTTTGATTTTTTGAAAATCATTAACACAATTACAAGTCAACAAAAATCATCTCCTCTCTTTTCTTCTAAAAGTGGCGTGAACTGCCACTATTCACAGCTCTCTTCTTCTTCAATTTTTCTTGTAAAACTTGAAGATAAAGTGTGTTGGTTTGGAACTAAATCACAAATCTTGGCTAGCACCAACTTGATTCATACAAAGGTGTTATGGGAAACTAATTCTTGAGCTTGGAAGGATCAAAGAAAGCTTGGAGCTTCCCCACTCACCTTGGCCGAAACCCTCACTGCACAAGGAGAAGTTTTATTTCATCAACACATCCGCATTCCAATCTTTGTGAGTATGATTCCGCCATACTTCAATATTGTTCATTCATTCAATATATATATTTGTTTGCTCTTTGATCTTGGGACATGGATTAGAATTTCCAACAATGGTATCATTGAGCCTAAAGAGCATGAAAATATATTAGGGTAAAATTTGGGGAAAATTGGATGAAGCATGATTTGATGAATTGTTTGATTAAATATGCTTAGATGTATGTTACTTAATGTTATACATCATCAATTTCATGGAAAATAAATTGGATTAAATTTTTCAACCCAAAAGTGGCTTGGCCGAATGACATGTAAGCAATGGACTTGATGATTTTTTGATTTTAAGATCATTGGATGACTTGAAACAATATGGAATGACGATTTGTAATTCGATCGGATTGAAAAACGAAATCGGAACCATTTTATCACCATGGCCGAATGCTTAATGAAAATTAGGGACTTGATTTTTTGATTAAATAATGTTGGACATGTATTTAAGATAAAAATATGATTAATGGATTAATTTGATATTTTGGAAATATTGATTTAAAGGATTAATCATGATATTACACTTAATTAATTAAGTTATAAAATTTGGAATTTTAAAATTTGATTAATTGGGCTTAATTTTGAATTGGGCCTAAAACTATTATATTTGGGCATAATGGGCTTGGTTGGGCCAAGTAGGTTTGGGCAAATTGGATTGGATCCAAAGTTGGGCCTAAATCACTCCATTAAGTCCAAATGTAATAAATGGGCTTTTATGTTTAATTGGGCCTTATGGGCTTGATATTGATTTTTATGGCAAATGAGGGTGATTCCTTATTGGGCTTGGTAATTGGGTTTGACCCACATTGACCAAGGCCCCAGCCTAATGAAATCAATTGAAAGCCCATCAAACTTTAATTAAACGGACATTGGATGTTAGTTGGGCTTTGAGACCCGATAGGATTAGATTGGAATCTAAGTCATAAAAGCACAATAAAAGTGTAAATATTTAATTTGGAATTAAATAAAAGGATTAGTATTGAATACGACTAAATTGGATTTGACGAGTAGTTCGATACAATTCATGAATTCGTACTTCAGTACTTATTCTCAAAACGAGTTGGACTCGCGCAAAAGCAAACCATTGATTGAACATTGGATTGTCACCTAATTAAAGACTAATTAATTGGATTAGATTGGTTGTATAACATGCCTTGAATGAATGAATGTGGATGTGATGAATGAATAGTGTATATCGGATGGATTAGAAGGGAAGGGTAATTTTAGAATTATTGTAAATTCAGAATTTATTAATTGGACCTGCGTGTCCAGCCTTTCTCTATTATCTCTTTGTATTCTCTTCTCACCTAATTCCCCTCAATGAAAATGAGGTTTTCTTATTGTATTATGTAATTGGGTAGAAGTAGAATAGTGCTAGCCGGGGAGAGGAAGGGAGTGATTTGTTCTAGGAACAAATTGTTATATATCCATCCGCATATCACTATTATTTTATTTTACGCGCTTTATGATTTTTAGAAGCATGCTTAAGGGTGTATGATGATGAGACCTAACAAAGATAAATTAATTGGTTGCCAATTACGCAAAAATCCCTCAAACAATATTAAGCGATTTTCCTTCCGTTGAGTGATTCTTTCTCAAGATCCGAAATTGGCATTGGTTTGTTGGCCAAAGTCAAGACCTTTGTCAATTAAGGATGTGTTTGAATCATGAGAGTTTTGTTCCATATCGGTGTCTTGTCCAAGTTGTGATTTGTTGGCCAAAGTCAAGATCACTTCTTGTCCATCGACATTGATTACGAAACTTTCCATGTCAATGGGTCCCGCTTAATGGAATCATTAAGTTTGTGTGCCAAAGCCAAGACTTAGTTGATTCAGAGGAAATGGTTAGGAAAATGTATTGGATACATTGACATATGTATTAGATATATATGTTTCGGACTTGGATGTCCACCTACCGGATCTAGGAATTGGATGGGATCCAATTGATCTTCGAGATCTACCTAGTTAAATATCATACAATTTGTTGGCCAAAGTCAAGGTTGTATGTTATTTAACGGGATCCTAGCCCACTAGGAAATTGGATTTCCCGAGTACTCGACAGAGGGTTAGAGACTTGTAGAAAATATTGGGAGGCTAGTATTGAATCTGCAATTTCATTCAGATACTTAGCTTTACGCGCTTACAAAATTATTTCGTCAATATTTTAACATTAGTTGGACTAATATAATGTTATTTTTTCTTGTAACAGTTTGACTGTACCCATATATCGTTAACTAGATAGTTGGACTATCGTAGTTAAGATGGCAAACAAAGGAAATGTCCGAGACATAATCATGTGATAATGTATTTAAGGGCACGAACTTCGTGACTAGGAAATGAACCTGAGGATAGTCCTTGGGGCAGAGAGGCTGCTGTATACCATACAGAGACCTCTCGGGCCTAAGCCCACTGAGCCACTTGAGCTGGAGTTATGGAGAACTCATAGCGATGATTGTGATACGACTCAGTCGATCATGCTTGCTTCCATGACTCAACACTTTCGTCGCCAGAATAGGGACTTGGATCCTTATAATATGATGGCTAGACTAAAGGATCTTCACCGCACTAATAAGCGGATGGAGAGGTATGAGTTGGTGAAGAATCTCTCGCTCCCGTATGACTGATGGCGCTTCAGTTGAGGCCCACGGGACTCAAATGATAGCCGACATTGATGAGCTGGCCAAGATGGGAATAGTCTTGGAGGTTGAGCTGACTATAGACATGCTCTTATAGTCACTTCCCGATACTTGGAAGCAGATTATCATCAACTACAAGTTGATGGATACGGACGATACTCTTAGAGAGCTATTGTCCATTCTTAAGGAGTCAGAGAAAGAGCTTCTAAAGGCAACAAGCGCGAGACGCACTTTGCATCGACCTCTCAGACGCCGAGGGCTGGGCCCAAGGCAACTGGAGGGGTGAGCAAGAGAAGCATAAGAACAAGGGCAAGGCCAAGATGTCGATGGCTTCTGGGAAGCCGAAGGACAAGTCACAAGACATATGCCTTAAATGCGGCAAAAGAGGTCACTGGAAGCGTGACTGCCGCATGAACAAGGCGCTCAGAAGGGAGATCAAGGCGGGCAAGGCACCGACCTCTGGTATGTTTGTTATTGAAATAAACATGGCTACTTCTAGTTTTAAGAATTGGATTTTTGATTCTGGTTGTGGTTCTCATATATGTACTGATGTGCAGGATCTGCAGAACAGCAGGACACTGGCTTCAGGGGAGATTGATCTACGAGTTGGAAACGGAACTCCTGTTGCTGTTTTGGCCGTGGGCACTTTTGTATTAGAACTGCCCTCGGGGCATGTACTTAAACTAAATGACTGTTATTATGTACCTAGTTTGACTAGGAATATTATATCTGTATCTTTGTTAACCCAATATGGGTACACTTTGTATTTAGAAACACTGGGTGTTATTTATATAAAAATGATGCAGAAATATGCACTGCAGTTGCAAATAATGGTCTTTATATTTTGAATATAAATGATCTCCTACATATAAAGTAACAAACAAAAGGCTTAAAAAGAGTGATCCAAAGGATGAAAACTTATATGTGGCATTGTCGTCTGGGACACATTAACAAGACTCGCATATCCACACTTTCGAAGAGTGGGTACTTGGACGGATTTGATACAAATTCATATGACGTCTGCGAATCTTGCTTATTAGGCAAAATGCCTAAATCACCTTTTAGCGGTAAAGGTGAACGCGCCACTGAACTGTTAGTCCTCGTTCATAGTGACGTTTGTTGGCCCATGTCTAGCCAGGCTAGAGGTGGATATCGATACTTCGTAACCTTTACCGATGATGCATCACGTACGGTTATGTGTATCTAATGACGCACAAGTCGGAAACTTTTGAGAAATTCAAAGAGTTTCGACACGAAGTTGAAAAACAAACAGGCAAGCGTATTAAGACATTACGGTCGGACCGTGGTGGCGAATACTTAAGTAATGAGTTTCAAGATTACCTGAAAGAATATGGTATTCTTTCACAGTGGACTCCTCCTGGAACACCACAATTAAATGGTGTGTCCGAACGGAGAAACCGTACCTTGTTGGACATGGTAAGGTCGATGATGAGTCGCACTGAGCTGCCAATTTCCTTCTGGGGATATGCATTAAACAATGCAGTTCTTATTTTGAATAAGGTTCCGTCAAAGTCTGTTGAACAGACTCCATATGAGATATGGACAGGAAAGAAACCAGGTTTCTCATTCCTGAAGATTTGGGGTTGCTGGGCATACGTTAAACGTTTGGAAGGTACCAAACTTGAAACCAAATCAGATAAATGCCTATTCGTTGGATATCCTAGGGAAACCAAAGGATATTACTTCTATCACCCACAAGAGAAAAAAATTATTTGTTGCTCTACATGCGGTTTTCCTTGAGAAGGAATTCCTAAATGCAGTGGTTAGTGGGGAGAAAGTAGAACTCGATGAAAGTCATAGTGATACTGTTCCTGGCAGTGAATCATCAACGGAACATGAACATTCCATCCGGGATGAGACTGAACCACAATCTTCAAGTACACAAGGACCGCGTAGGTCGGAGAGAGTCAGGGTAATACCTGAGAGGTATGGATTCCTGATCTCACCTCATAGATATTAATCTTATTGAGGATAATGAACCGGCTACGTATGAGGAAGCGATACAAGGTATCGAATCGCTTTATGGCAAGAAGCCATGAAGGCCGAAATGGATTCCATGTATACCAACCAAGTTTGGACACTGGTTGATGCACCAGAAGGCGTAAAGCCTATTGGATGCAAATGGGTCTTCAAGAAGAAGACCGACATGGATGGCAACGTAAAAACGTACAAAGCTAGGCTTGTAGCGAATGGGTATCGTCAACGACTTGGAGTTGATTATGACGAAACCTTCTCACCCGTTGCCATGATTAAATCCATTCGGATAATGCTTGCGATAGCTGCATATTACGATTACGAAATATGGCAGATGGACGTTAAAACCGCTTTCCTTAACGGAAACCTTTCGGAGGATGTTTATATGCAACAGCCTGACGGTTTTATCGTACATAGACTTGCAAACAAGGTTTGTAAGTTAAATCGGTCCATTTATGGACTGAAGCAAGCATCGCGGTCGTAGAACCAACGTTTTGATGAGATCATAAAAGAATATGATTTCATTCAAAACGAAGATGATCCTTGTGTATATAAGAAGGTTAGTGGGAGTGCACTGACTTTTATTGTCCTTTATGTCGACGATGTATTGCTTATAGGCAATGACATTCCCATGTTAACGTCGGTGAAAGCTTGGCTTTCATTGAAATTCTCCATGAAAGATCTGGGAGAAGCAGCTTTTATTCTAGGAATAAAGATCTACCGGGATAGATCTAGAAAGCTACTTGGACTCTCCCAGAGTACATATATTGATAAAGTGTTGAAGAGATTCAACATGGATCAGTCCAAGAGGGGACTGTTACCAATATCACATGGCGTCTATCTATCTAGGGACATGTGTCCTAAAACACAAGATGAGAGAGACAACATGAGTCGGACTCCGTTCGCCTCGGCAGTCGGATCGATCATGTATGCCATGATATGTACACGACCTGATGTGTCCCATGCTTTGAGCATGTGCAGTCGATATCAGGCCGATCCAGGTAAAGATCACTGGATAGCGGTTAAGAGTATCCTTAAGTATCTTAAAAGAACTAAGGATGCTTTCGTAATCTATGGAGATGGAGAACTTGAGGTATCTGGGTATACCGATGCAAGTTTCCAAACCGACAGAGACGACTTTAAGTCGCAATCCGGGTACATATTTTGTTTGAATAACGGAGCAGTGAGCTGGAAATCTTCCAAGCAAGATACTGTTGCCGATTCAACAACTGAAGCGGAGTACATCGCAGCAGCTCAAGCAGCAAAAGAGGCGGTTTGGATCCGAAAATTCCTAATTGGATTAGGAGTAGTTCCGTTAGCAGCTAAGCCCGTTCCATTGTATTGTGATAATAGCGGGGCTATAGCACAGGCTAAGGAACCAATGTCTCATCAACGATCCAAACATGTTCTTCGACGATTCCATCTGATTCGAGAAATCATACATCGTGGCGATGTGAAGATCGAAAAATCGCATCAGAGGACAACATTGCAGATCCGCTGACGAAAGCAATTCCTCGGGAAAAGTTTGAGCGACATGTACATAGTTCAGTATTAGATGCTTGAGTGACTGGCTATAGGCCAAGTGGGAGATTGTTAGACAGTTATGACCCATAGCGTCACTATTTTGTAAATGATATTGTATTATTGTACAAAATTAACTATGTAGTAATGAAATTGCCTTTTACCGTTTTGTAATTTATTTACTTTGACATGTAAATGGTAAAAGTCCCTATGATTAGTTCCGGATTGAGATGATATGAGACAGTATCAATCCATAAAGGTTTAATCATTAAATATCCCTAGTCGTAGTATTATCGAGATTGGACATCGATAATGCGGAATAGACTAGTACTGCACTTGTGCGTGTTGTGAGGGCACAACGGCATAGTTCTCATATATTTAAGTATAGGATACTTATGCAAGTGCGGTAGGAGGTTGTGTTTTACCGATGGTACGGAAAACAGCTTCGCTCTGGATAGACCCCGCGGAATCCCATTGGTATTATGTCTGTGTGTCTATGGGAGTCCGCTTCAGGGTAGGTGCATATGGTCTTAACCTGAGACTTGCATCGCTAATACTTGCGACAATCGGTAGACTTTAGTTTTGGTCGTCCAGGGCTTTAACAGGTTCTGTGTACACCTCTTCTAGGTTTATCGAGAGTCGTAGTGTATTGGGTGTGATGTCAAGACGGAAGCATCACTTCAGACATATGGAGATGATGATCGCGCAGGATACAGAACTAATACTCTATAATGGTTGCAACCATCGGGATAATATGACAAGGTCAGGATTATCCGATTCAAAGAGACTAGTTGCTTGATGTCCGATATATGTTTCGTACGGGGCAGACATCTCCAGCCCCAGGCCTTACATGTGATCATCCGATACTGGATCAGTATACACTATACTACAGTATACTACGCCTGTTATAGATCTTATATTCCAGTAAGAATATTTCTGGAGAATTGGGTAGGCATGGCGTTTTGCTAGAGGCTAACCTTGTCTTGTAAATCGGTAAAAACGTAGTACTTGGTACGTACGTGTTCGGATAGTCCGACGACCGTATTTACTGCCAACATATCCAGAGATCTCTTGGGTCGCTTCCCGAGGATACACCGATGACGTATGAATAGTATTTAATTAATCGGGATTAATTGCGGAGAGACTTTATCTTGGATAAAGTACTATTTGAAGAGAGAGAAAGATTAATTTGGAATTAATCAATAAAATAATATATTGATATATTAAACGAAATTCGATTTCGACGCGGAATTAAAATTAGATTTTAATTCGGGCAAACGAGTTAATTTAGAATTAATTCATTAGCGACATGAATAGTAATTATGCTAGGCATAATTATTTAATTAAATTCGATTTAAATGACGTCGCGATGGAAGTTCGTTAATTCGGAATTATCGAACCCGAGCCCGGGAGTGTTTGCGGGCCCACTCACATTTGGAATCAAGCGGGGCCCACATGTCACATCAACCATCACATCACTAGTCAAAGCATTAGCTTTTTGGTGATGGAATTAGGTAGTTGGTGTTGGTGTGTTCAACACTCAAGTTGATGGATGAGATGGGTTGCTTCTTTGACTTTTGATTTACCAAATATTTGGTATATAATCATTTTGATTTTTTGAAAATCATTAACACAATTACAAGTCAACAAAAATCATCTCCTCTATTTTCTTCTAAAAGTGGCGTGAACTGCCACTATTCACAGCTCTCTTATTCTTCAATTTTTCTTGTAAAACTTGAAGATAAAGTGTGTTGGTTTGGAACTAAATCACAAATCTTGGCTAGCACCAACTTGATTCATACAAAGGTGTTATGGGAAACTAATTCTTGAGCTTGGAAGGATCAAAGAAAGCTTGGAGCTTCCCCACTCACCTTGGCCGAAACCCTCACTGCACAAAGGAGAAGTTTTATTTCATCAACACATCCGCATTCCAATCTTTGTGAGTATAATTCCGCCATACTTCAATATTGTTCATTCATATATATATATTTGTTTGCTCTTTTGATCTTGGGACATGGATTAGAATTTCCAACATGTCCCCCTCCATTGTCGATCTGAGGGTTACCAATGCATCCGCCTGGGAATTTTTGCTTCTTGGGACTTGGGTTATGGAAAATTTCTCAAATGCCAACCGTATATCATTTACCTTTTGTAAGTAGGATGCCATCGCTTGACCTCTGGCATGATAAGATCCTTCGATCTGGTTGACTATCAATTGAGAGTCGGATTTCACTTCTATATCCCTGGCTCCCAGTTCTTTAGCTAATAATAATCCTACGATCAATGCCTCGTACTCTGCTTCGTTATTGGTTAACTCTAAAACCGCATTTGATTGCCTGTTGCAAAGTGTCACCTGTCGGGATAGTTATCATGATTCCAAGACCGCAGCCATTTTTGTTGTTGGACCCGTCGACTGCTAACTTCCAAGGTATTATCAGCTGGATGGAGTTGATCTCAGTTTCAGCCACTGCAAGGAGATCGGGAGCGAAGTCGGCCACAAAATCTGCCAGCGCTTGAGATTTGATGGCGATACTAGGCTGGTAAGTTATGTCGTGTTCCCCAAGTTCAATTGCCGACTTCATCAATCTTCCTGAAAATTCTGGTTTATGGAGTATGCTTCTTAATGGATACGTCGTGTATACCGTGATCGGGTGTCCTTGAAAGTAAGGTCTGAGTTTTCTCGCTGCCGTAACAAGGGCGAAAACCAATTTCTCCATTAACGGGTAGCGTGATTCTGCTCCCAACAATGCTTTGCTTACGTAGTAGACTGGTTGTTGTGTTTCCGACTCCTCTCTCACTAAGACTCCGCTAACCGCGTGTTCTGAAACTCCCAAATAGAGGTAGAGCCTCTCATTGTAGTGTGGTTTGGACAATAAGAGAGGTGTAATGAGGTACTGTTTGAGTCATTTCAGCGCTTCCTCATAAGCAGGAGTCCACTCGAAGTTGTTTACCTTTTTCAAAGCTGAAAAGAACAAAAAAACTCTTATCTGTGGATTTGCGAACCTGTTTAATGCGGCGATCCTCCCAGTTAGGCGCATGACGTCTTTCGGGCTAGAATGAGATGGAATGTCGAGAATTGATCTAATCTGGTCTGGATTTGCTTCTATTCCTCGTCGAGTGACTACGTACCCCAAGAATTTCCCTGATGCGACACCAAATGCACACTTAGTAGGATTCAATTTCATTCCGTACCTGTCCATGATGTCGAAGGCTTCTTCCAGATGATTAAGGTGTTGCTCTGATTTGATGGACTTCACCAGCATGTCGTCTATGTAAACCTCCATTGTCTTCCCAATTTGATTGTCGAACATCTTGTTGACCAGTCGTTGGTATGTTGCTCCCGCATTTTTTAAGCCGAATGTCATGACCTTGTAACAAAAAATCCCTCGGTTTGTGACAAAGGCTGTCTTCTCTTGATCGTCAGGATGCATGAGGATCTGGTTGTAGCCTGAATATGCATCCATAAAGCTTAATAACTCATGCCCTGCTGTTGCGTCGACCATTGAATCAATATGAGGCAGTGGGAACGAGTCATTTGGACAAGCTTTGTTCAAATCCATAAAGTCGATGCAGACTCTCCACTTTCCATTCTTTTTCTTCACAACTACAACATTCGCAAGCCACTCCGAAAATTGTACTTCTTTAACTGCTCCGTTCTGCAATAACTTCTGAATCTCTTCATCAATGATTCGGTTCCTTTCAGGGGCGAACTTTCTTCTTTTCTGCCTAACCGGGGTGTGGTCTGGATCCACATGTAATTCATGAGTAATGAGTTGCAGATCGATTCCAGTCATATCTTTGTGAGACCATGCAAAACTGTCGTGTCGCCTCTTCAAGAATTCAACTAGGTCGGCTCTTAGTTTGGGATCTAAGTCAGCTCCAACTAATGCCTTGTGATCTGTAAACTGAGAGTGAATCTGGACCTCGTCAAACTTCTCTATATTTGGTAAAGTCGGCTCCGGAGCACGAGGCCCAGTCAGTAATTGCTATACTGACTCGGTTTTAGCCTTCAAAGTCGTCTGGTAGTAGCTTCTTGACGCCAATCTATCACCTTTAATTTCTTGAACCCCCCACTTGGTAGGGAATTTATTACTTGATGGTAAGTAGACGACACCGCCCTTATGTCGTGAATCCAAGGTCTGCCCATGATCAGATTGTAGGCTGAAGGGTTGTCCAAGACAAGAAATGTGGTCATTTTGTTGACTCCGGCTACGTAGACTGGGAGTGATATTTCCCCATGGTGAATTTTTGCTCTCCGATAAACCCGATCAGTACTGTCGTCCGCCGGTTTATTTTATCCAGCTCGGCCCCCATGTCAGCAATGGCACTAGCGAAAATTATATTAGAGGAGGAGCCAGTGTCGACCAGTATTCGTTTGATCATAAAGTTGGCCACCTGCAAGGAAATAACTAAAGCGTCATGGTGTGGATTTAAATTCTGTGAATCCCCGTCGTCTGGAAACTCTATCATCAAATCCATGAAGACTTTCTCCACAGACATCGAGGTATGTGAAGTATTATTTGCCAGAGCCCTTGAATGTCGTTTAGTTGCCGAATATATTGCTCCACTGATTCCCGATCCTCCTGAAATGACATTAACGGTGTTATTAATTGAGGGTGGTGGGGTTGGAATTTCTCCTTGACCATCTCTCTCGTCCCTTCGCGCCAGGGTTGCTTTCCCTTTATCAGTAAGCAAATCCCTCAGGAAACCATTATTTAGTAGCTCCATAACTTCTAACTTCAAAACTACACATTCCGCTGTCGTATGACCATAGTCCCTGTGGAATTCACACCACTTCCTAGTGTCATTTTTGGTTGAATTGTCCCTGGAGCGTGGAGGCCACTTTACTTCATTCCCCATCTTCTTAAGCACAGAGACCAGTTCCCCGGGAGAAATCGTAAAGTTGTAGTCCGGGTGGCAGCTCCTCCCTACTTTTGTATGGCCTTGGTCGTCTCTCAATACTTTTGTAGAAATATCGCCGCTCTCCTCTTCGTTGGCTCCTCCATTCCTTATGAGAGTGGATATCCATATCGTGTCGCCTGGGAGCAACAGGCCTTCGGTCCACTCGTGCATTCGTAACATATTCCCTTCTTTTATTTCTTTTATCTTCTTCCCACCTTATTTCTACCTGGGCCCGTGCCATGACCTGGTCCATGGTGTAGCACCGAAACTTTGTCAATTTCTTGTAGAGCCCACTGTCATAAAGTAGTCCATTCCGGAAGGCTTCGACCATTGTAGGCTGGTGGAGCTCCGGGATTGTAATTCTTTCCCGGTTGAACCGGGCCACGTAGCTCCGTAATGACTCTCCTCTTCTCTGCTGTATAGAATTAAGGTCGTCTGAAGTCTTTTCTAATTTGCATGAACTTACAAAGTGTTGCACGAACTTGTCAGCAAGCTCTTGGTAGGACTCGATTGACCTGTAGGGTAGGTTAATGAACCAAGTAAGGGCAGGTCCCGCCAGTGTCTCCCCAAAGCATCTACACATTCCAGCCTCCCACTGACTTGGGGACAATCCGGTTGACATCATCTTGTACTTGTAATGTATTATGTGGTCGTCTGGATTGACGGACCCATCATATTGCTTCATTTCGGGTGGGCTGAATTTCTGGGGTAATTCAATAGCAACAATTGACTCCACAAATGGGGTATCAGAGATTGCTCTGGTCCTACTCTTCCTGACTGGCAGCCTTACCCCTGGTAGTCTCGACATTATTGCTTCCTTAAATTCAATCATTTCCCTTCTGATAGAGGTAGCGATTTGTTGGGATGGATCGATGAGAGAGTTCGGGTCATGCGAAGTAGGCTGGTGATTGTTGTTTGGCCTATCCGACAAGGGCAGGATTATTGGATTGCTTCGGTTGTCTGGATTGCTGGTTTGGCCTTGAGTGTTATGCTGGGGATTGGATGATAACTGCTATAGTTTTTTTGTAGACTTTCGTTGGAGTTTCGCATCGTTAGATTCTCTTCTTCAAGGGCTTGCAGTCATTCTTGGAGCATGGCAAGTTGTGCCATCAAGGGATCCGGGGTTTGTTCATTGCTTGAGGCCATTTCAGACTGTTTTGTTTGTGTGTCTAACTTTTGCGAAATTCGCTCGTTGCCCCACGGTGGGATCAAGAGAAGACAGCCTTTGTCACAAACCGAGGGATTTTTTGTTACAAGGTCATGCCATTCGGCTTAAAAAATACGGGAGCAACATACCAATGAATGGTCAACAAGATGTTCGACAATCAAATTGGGAAGACATTGGAGGTTCACATAGAGGACATGCTGGTGAAGTCCATCAAATCGGAGCAACACCTTAATCATCTAGAAGAAGCCTTCAACATCATGGACAGGTACAGAAAGAAATTGAATCCTACTAAGTGTGCATTTGGTGTCGCATCAGGGAAATTCTTGGGGTACGTAGTCACTCGACGAGGAATAGAAGCGAATCCAAACCAGATTAGATCAATTCTCGACATTCCATCTCCTTCCAGCCCGAAGGACGTCATGCGGCTAACTGGGAGGATCGCCGCGTTAAACAGGTTCATCTCCAAATCCACAGATAAGAGTTTTTTGTTATTTTCAGCTTTGAAAAAGGAAAACAGCTTTGAGTGGACTCCTGCTTGTGAGGAAGCGCTGAAAGGACTCAAACAGTACCTCACTGCACTTCCCTTATTGTCGAAACCACACGACAATGAGAGGTTCTACCTCTATTTGGGAGTTTCAGAACACGCAGTTAGCGGAGTCTTAGTGAGAGAGGAGTGAGGAACACAACAACTAGTCTACTACGTAACCAAAACATCGTTGGGAGCAGAATCACGCTACCCATTAATGGAGAAATTGGTTTTCGCCCTTGTTACGGCCGCGAGAAAACTCAGACCTTACTTTCAAGGACACCCAATCACGGTATACACGACGTATCCATTAAGAAGCATACTCCATAAACCAGAATTCTCAGGAAGATTGATGAAGTGGGCAATTGAACTTGGGGAACACGACATAACTTACCAGCCTAGGATCGCCATCAAATCTCAAGCGCTGGCAGATTTTGTGGCCGACTTCGCTCCTGATCTCCTTGCAGTGGCTGAAACTGAGATCAACTCCATCCAGCCGATAATACCTTGGAAGTTAGCAGTCGACGGGTCCAGCAACAAAAAAAGATGCGTTCTTGGAATCATGATAACTACCCCGACATGTGACACTTTACAACAGGCAATCAAATGCAGTTTTAGAGTTACCAACAACGAAGCAGAGTACGAGGCATTGATCGCGGTATTATTATTAGCTAAAGAACTGGGAGCCAGTGAGATAGAAGTAAAATCTGACTTTCAATTGATAGTCAACCAGATTGAAGGATCTTATCATGCCAGAGGTCAAGCGATGGCATCCTACTTACAAAAGGTAAACGATATACGGTCGACATTTGAGAAATTTCCCATAACCCAAGTCCAAAGAAGCGAAAATTCCCAGGCATATGCATTGGCAACCCTCGGATCGACAATAGAGGGGGACAAACCACGAACAATACCTGTAGTACATTTGAGCTGGCCGGCAATTTGGAAGGAAGAAACAACTGTTGCAGTGGTCGATTCAGTCAACACTTGGATGACGCCTATAGTCGAGTATTTACAAAAAGGCTCGCTTCCAGAAGACAAAGTGCAAGCCAGAAAAATCTAGAGACAGTCTCCGAGGTTCGTTGTGTTCGACGGTCAGTTGCTAAGAAGATCTTTCATATGACCTTATTTGAAGTGTCTAACACACGACGAAGCACAACATGTGTTGACAGAGTTGCATGAAGGGGAGTGTGGGAACCATTCTGGTGGCAGGAGCCTGGCTCTTCGAGCGCATTCGACAGGGTATTATTGGCCGATAATGAGAATTGACACCACAGAATTCACTAAAAAGTGTGACAAGTGCCAGAGATTTGCACCAGTTCCTCATCTTCCACCAGAGAAACTACATCCTATTATATCTCCATGGCCGTTTATGAAGTGGGGAATGGACATAGTAGGAAAACTCCCAACCGCGCCTGGCCAACGAGTCTACATGCTTGTGATAACAGATTATTACTCAAAGTGGATAGAAGCTGAAGCATTCGCTAGAGTACGCGACAAAGAAGCTCAAACAATCGTATGGAAGAACATCTTTTGTCAATTCGGAATACCAAGAGAAATTGTGACTGACAATGGCTCTCAATTCATCAGCCATCACTTTTAAAACTTTTGCAGGAACTGGGGCATAAAATTGAACTTTTCGACACCACGCTTTCCACAAGAGAACGGTCAGGCCGAATCGTCCAACAAGACGATCATGAACACTTTGAAGAAGAGGTTGGAGAAGACTAAGGGCGCTTGGGCGGATGAACTTCCAGGAGTGTTGTGGTCATACAGGACAACTGTGAGGTCTTCGACAGGCGAAACTCCTTTCACATTAGCATTTGGAACGGAAGCAGTAATTCCAACTGAAGAAGTCATCCCTTCCCCACGCTACCAATGGCTCAACGAAGAAAACAATCAACGACTGATGAATTTCAATCTCGACACGATTGATGAGACAATGGACCGAGCTTCCATTCGACTGGCCGCTTATCAACAAAGGATGGCCAGATACTTTGACAAAAACGTCAGGAGTAGGACTTTCAAGGCTGGAGATTGGGTCATACAGAGAGTGTTCCAGAACACCAAGGAAATTGGAGACGAGAAGTTGGGTCCAAATTGGGAAGGCCCTTACCTCGTCACGAAAGTTGTCGGGAAATGAGTCTACAAGATACAGACTATGGAGGGGACTCTAGTGCGTAACAATTGGAACGCGGTGCACCTTAAGCGATTCATCCGGTAACACTTATATTTTGTCGTTTGTTTATTGGCAATTATATTTTCTGATAGTAGTTACAAGAATGAAATAAGGAAATTCGTAGAAGTCGTTCGACTAATTGCAATAAAAGATCGTCATTGAGATTCGACATATGTACACAATATTAAATATCGTTCATTAAAATATCGTTCGACATATTTGACACTTATACACAACTTTGATTGTTCAAAAAATGGCTTTTCGCCTTCCTATCGGACCACTGATTCAAACTTCATACAAAATGTTCAAAGATTTCAAACCCTTAAACTTCTAAGACACTGTCTGGTGCTTCATCGGTAGCCGTATGAAGAATGGCAGGAACATCTTCTTACGTCTCGACAGCTTCTGGACCATCTCCTCCCTCTAATTGTTTTTCGACCTTTTCTGTTTCAGCAACATCAAGTGCATCCGTCTCCACCTCATCATTCTTCGACTTGACCTCCAACCCTTTCTCTTCACCATCGTCTTCCATCGACGAAGAGATACCGGCTTCACGTCTTTCATATTCTCTAATCCACTTCTCAGGCTTCCAGTCTACGTGTTTTCCAGCTACAAATTCCCTCATTAAATCACATCTATTTCTCATCATGGAGTCGATGGCGATGTCCTCCATTTTCTCTAACCTTCTTTATAGCTGTCGATTGTCGGCTCGGCCGTTTCTTTCTCCAACCTTAAAGCAGCTTTAACCTCCTTCAGTTCATTCTCAAGTCCTCTTTCCTTCATTTGAGAAGCGACCAGCCCGGACTTCAGATCTGACGACTCCTTCCTCACCACCGACAACGATTTCTCCAGCTTCTTGATCATCCTCTGATTGGATTCCACATTCTTCCGCATGAATAGACTACATTCCAGTGCCTGAAAAAGTCGAGTAAGAACATCATTCAACCAAAAAAAAAAATAATAGCTCTACTCACTTGATAATTTAATGCGATGGCTTTCTTCATAGCCTCCACTGGGCCAATTTGTGCCAACCTTACTTTATCCCCCTCAAGAAGAAGCCCTTCCACGAATGAATCAATGCTTGAAGGGTCAGAAATTGCAGTCAACTCTCGTGGAACCTTTAAGATGAGGTTATCAGAGTCCTCTTCCATTTCCGCTTTAGCGATAGACTTCATTTTCTTCCCCGTAGAAATCGTTGCAGTCGACTTCACTGTGGCACCCTCACTCGAAACCACTTCCCGTTGTTGAGGGCCAGCTTCTTTTTCAGCTTCTTGCTCTTTTTTCTTCAGCTTCCTTGACTTCTTCCGACTCTTCATCTCTTCGAGTGAAGCTACGGTGAATGGCCCAGTCATCATTTCTTCTGCGCATAAAAATTCTTTGGGTTTTAGGGGCTCTCGATATCTATATCCTCCATATAACGTTTGACACGACCATCTACAATTTATCACGGACAAAACGTCGTTACATGAGGCCAGAACCTTACCTTCTTCTCGGTGATAGATTTCCTTCCACAACGGAGTCGCCCTTAACCTCTTTTCCGTTAAAATAGTTTTACAGTTCCTTTTTTCGGACGACAGGGATAGAATGGCTTTGGTATTGGAGATTGTATGTGCAGTCGTGATGAATGACTTGTTTCATAGAGGATCTACAGCAACAAGAACATGGTTATTCAAATACGCAAGTATGACTCAAGGATTGAAATTTAGAGAAAGAACGTTACTCAATCGACAAACACCAAAATTCTGGGATTCGACCAGCCCCGGTCGATCCAAATATGCCCTCACCATTTGCAAAGAAATAATAAGACTGCCAATTTCCCCTATCATTAGTCGGCAATCCAGTAACTAAATGCGTCTTTCTCTGACGAAGGATCAATGTATATCTTCTTTCTCCTTCAAATGCTCCTTCAGGTAGTACGTCTTTAAAACATCCTTTACCTCAAAGAGTACTCCCAATTCGAAAGACAAACATTCAATCGACAATAAAATCCTCCACGCATTTGGCATCAGCTGTGAATGAGCAACTTCAAAATGATCCAAAACCTCCCAAACCAGTCTCGGAATAGGAAACCTCAACCCTACAAAAAATAGACGTACATAGAATCCCATCCACCCCGGAACCTTGTAATTGATTCTTTCATTCGATGAAGGCACCTGGAGTTATAGAGAATTAAGGAACCTATACATACAGCTGAGTTCCCTCAACACTTTCCCAGTCATTCGACTTGCAGGATTTCTAGATAGTAAGTTAGTGGGTTTACTCGTACATGGAAAGTCACTCGGCTCCCCAACAGTGAGCAAAGACCTTAGTGGTATAGCCTCAGTAGGGGTTTCTTGAGAAGGCCTAGCCAAGGTAACTACGCCACCCTCGATCAACTCCTGGTAGGACCAATCTTTTTACTCTACATCCTCATGGGTCTCACTTGACGACTCGACATAACTATCGATGTTGGCACCTAAGCTGCCTAATGATTACCCACTCGGCATCTTCCAAACAACAAGCATATAAACAACTAATCTTCCTAGTAACCTACCCCCTAAAGATCAAAACCCACAAACACAATTTTAAAACAAATCACACAAACCCAAAGATCAAACAGCCAAATTTACCTAAGAATAGCTTGAATATCACTATGAATGTTTAAAGAAATTGAAGAACAAGAGGAAGATTTCGAAGAGTACCTTGAGACACTTGAGAGCTCTCCTTACTCGACTTCCGAATGAGGTAAAATGGAGCACCCAAAGCTCTTTTATACACGCAACTTAAATTGGCGCCAAAATTCCCGCCAAAAAAACTCCTCGTAATCAGCACTAGGGTTCGCAATTAATGAATGGAAACAAACATGGTAATAATCTAAGTGTCAAATATGTCGACCGGGGACACCCCCCTGATGACTCATGTCGAATCAAATAAAGAATTATGGTATTCACTCGCCTCATGCGACAGGTCGAGTGAAATTACTCCTGAACCATAATCTGGTTCAGTCGACCGAGGACATCCCCATGATGACTCATGTCGAGTCAAATAAAGAATTATGGTATTCACTCGCCTCATACGATAGGTCGAGTGAGATTACTCCTGAACCACCATCTGGTTCAGTCGACCGGGGACATCCCCCTGATGACTCATGTCGAGTCAAATAAAGAATTATGGTATTCACTCGCCTCATACGACAGGTCGAGTGAGATTGCTCCTGAACCACCATCTAGTTCAGTCGACCGGGGACATCCCACTGATGACTCATGTCGAGTCAAATAAAGAATTATGGTAATCACTCGCCTCATACGACAGGTCGAGTGAGATTACTCATGAACCACCATCTGGTTCAGTCGACCGGGGACATCCCCCTGACGACTCATGTCGAGTCAAATAAAGAATTATGGTATTCACTCGCCTCATACGATAGGTCGAGTGAAATTACTCCTGAACCACAATCTGGTTCAGTCGACCGGGGACATCCCCATGATGACTCATGTCGAGTCAAATAAAGAAATATGGTAATCACTTGCCTCATACGACGGGTCGAGTGAGATTACTCCTGAACCACCATCTGGTTCAGTCGACCGAGGACACCCCCTGATGACTTAAGTCGAGTCTAATAAAGAATTATGGTATTCACTCGCCTCATACGACAGGTCGAGTGAAATTACTCCTGAACCACAATCTGGTTCAGTCGACCGGGGACATCCCCATGATGACTCATGTCGAGTCAAATAAAGAATTATGGTATTCACTCGCCTCATACGACAGGTCGAGTGAAATTACTCCTAAACCATAATCTGGTTCAGTCGACCGGGGACATCCCCATGATTACTCATGTCGAGTCAAATAAAGAATTATGGTATTCACTCGCCTCATACGACATGTCGAGTGAAATTACTCATAAACCACAATCTGGTTCAGTCGACCGGGGACATCCCCATGATGACTCATGTCGATTCAAATAAAGAATTATGGTATTCACTCGCCTCATACGACAGGTCGAGTGAGATTGCTCTTGAACCACCATCTAGTTCATTCGACCGGGGACATCCCCATGATGACTCATGTCGAGTCAAATAAAGAATTATGGTATTCACTCGTCCCATACGACAAGTCGAGTGAAATTACTCCTGAACCACAATCTGGTGCAGTCAACCGGAGACATCCCTCTAATGACTCATGTCGAGTCAAATGAAGAGTTATGATATTCACTCGCCACATACCACAAGTCGAGTGAAGCTACTCCTGAACCCCCATCTGGTTCAGTCGACCTGGGACATCCCCCTGATGACTCGTGTCGAGTCAAATAGAAATATGGTTTTCACTATCTTCGTACTACAAGTCGAGTGAAATTTCTCCTAAGCCATTGTCTGGTTCAGTCCGCATAGGACATTCCCCCATAGGCTCACATGGTTGACAAGTTAAAGATGTGAGCTCCCCCTTACTCTATACGACATGTCGATCGAGGTTAAAAAAGCCTTCGACAGTTTCAATCAGGCCAAGGACACCTCCTGGGCTATTGTCGAAAGCAAAAGAAGACCTGAATTCTTCCTCCTTCTGACTATATGACGAGGGCGACATGTGGATTAGCTCTGGACCACTACCAAGATTAGTGAAATAGTTATCAATATCCTGATTCATTCGACATACTCGAAGGTACTCCCCAAGTCTAGGACTTCCAGACTTAGAGAGTAGGGGAAAAACTGTACGGGCCAAATTTGGGCCCAGGGATAAAATCGACATTTACCTCAAGACCAACCACTAAACCAGGAGCCCATTAGTAGATCCAGCCTACAAGCAAAAATGTCATACAAGGAAACTCCACGGGCTGCCTCATGGGCCCAAACTCGTTAACATGAAGATAACCAACAGACACCAGTTACAAAAATCAACAAAGAATCCGAATTCATAAACATCACCATGAAGTTGACGGTTTTGAGGGACATACACGATCGTCAGTTATCAGACATAAATCACCTGAATTAAACCATCATTAACAACGACTCTAATGGGTAGAATAGGGACCCCACATCAGGGAACCTATAAAATAAGAAGACAAGGCAATAGAGAGGGCATCTTCTTCAGACTACTCATATCAATTAGACAGTACTCCAATATTTCGCCCTCACGGTGGGCGCCAAATTGTGGAGACTGATTTCGGTCGAGGTCCACAATCGAGAAAGTGAGTTGTGGGGTACGAACGAACCTGCAAAACAAGAGTAGAGCGAAATAGGAGGTCACTGCCCACCGGTGTGGTGGAAGCCGTCGGCACTCCGACGCTCAAGTTAACCTAAAGATGAATGTGGTCAAGATGAAAGGATTAAGGTCTATGGAGTACCTCAACCACAGATTGTTTATCGTGAGGGTGGAATATTGGAGTAGTGTCTAGGTGATAGGAGTAGTTTGAAGAAGATGCCCTCTCTATTGCCTTGTCTTCTTATTTTATAGGTTCCCTGATGTGGGGTCCCTATTCTGCCCGTTGGAGTCGTTGTTAATAATGGTTTAATTCATGTGATTTATGTCTGATAACTGACGATCGTGTCTGTCCCTCAAAACCGTCAACTTCATGGTGATGTTTATGAATTCAGATTTTTTCTTGATTTTTGTAACTAGTGTCCGTTGGTTATCTTCATGTTAACGAGTTTGGGCCCATGAGGCGGCCCGTGGAGTTTCCTTGTATGAAATTTTTGCTTGTAGGCTGGATCTACTAATGGGCTCCTGGTTTAGTGGTTAGTCTTGAGGTAAATATCGATTTTATCCATGTGCCCAAATTTGGCCCGTACAGTAACACCCATGAATACCAGATGGATACTTTGGTACAAGATGACCGTATATTGATTTTCAGATTTTGGTTTTCAGAAAAAGAATTGCAGATTTCAGTTTTCAGAAAAAGAGTTTAGAAAGCGATTTTAGAGAGAAGTATAAGAAAGAGTTTTCAGTTTTCAGATTCTCAGTAAACAATTTTCAGAAACAAGATTTTAGAAATAGTTTCCAGAAATCAGAGATCCAAAGCATGATTTTAGAAAGATAAGTTTTATTAAGAGATTTTCAAACAGAGTTTCAGAAAGAGTTTTCATAAAGCAGTTTTTCAAAAAGTATTTTCCAAAGATATAGCATAATTAAAGATCAGTATAGCTTATAGGTTAAACATATAAGTCATACATTCTGGTTAATATACGAAATGCATATAGTTAACATTGAAGCATGATAGCGTGATTACATCTATATGGATATATGATTGATGTTGTATGTATTGTATTTTGTATCATGATTACATCTATGTGATTATGATTGATGCCTGTGTATTATATGATTACATATACATGTATGGTGTTATTGAGTTGAAAATAGAAATTTACAAATGCATGTATTTATAGCATTTAAGCTTAATAAGTTCGAATATGAATATATGAAATTACAGATGTAAGGTACATTAGTTTGCTTATGTTTATGATATTGTCATAATTTGTTATGTAAGTGAATTTATTTACCTGCGTGTGAAATATATTAATGACAGAATTAGTATATAGAATATAGACAGTTAAAGACGAATGTTTAATAGAAAGAATATTATATAAATCCAATTTGATGATATTTCAATTAAATATAAGAAAGGTAAGTATGATAAATAACCAAACTAGATTATCAAAGAATAAGTAGTGAAGTATTGAGATATCAGAGTAGCGCAGCGAAAACATGGTAAAACTTGACTTAGTAAAAAGGATATGGATGTTGAATGTAAACAAGAAACAGGACTTAAAATTCATGTATGAATAGTTAGAGAGACTGGTAGTTACTAATAGGTTTGAAAATGAACACAGAATCAAAAAGATAGATCAGACTTGATATATGTGCATGATCACAAGAAGTTCAGTTTAATATAAAATTGAATCCAGCCTTTGAATGTGTTTGACTCTCAAGGAATGAGCATAGTTACTTACTGAGTCTTATGACTCACAATACAACAGTGTTTGAGTTTTGCAGGTTGGTGACCTGATCGGTCGACCACAGACAAGAGAGCTGGAGGATCCGGATAGCAGAGTTACAGTCAGCCAGTCACTAGGTCTTGAGCGTATGAGAGTCATTTGTATAAGTCTGGTAGTAAAAGTTCGAGTTATATAAGCTTAATTGTAAAATTTTTTATTTGTATGCAGTTTCGGGCATGGAGTCCAATGGTATAATGTCTTGAGTTTATTATTTTTGTGTTATATCATGTGTTGGGCCCTATAGGTTGTACGGAGGTGCTGGACTTTGATCCAGGATGCATGACTTTTAGTAGAGGTCATGCCGAAATTTCAGTAGAATCAGAGGCTTATGGAGGCAGAATTAACATGTCTCATGCTGATAATATCCTGACTTAGGCGGGATGTTACACATAGATTTAACAGATTGCTAATCATATGATGGACTACCTATGCTCTGTACACAGAACTAACAGATCATTTCTTGATACTCATAGGATATCATGAGCATGAGTCCACACATAATGAACAGACGGAGGTCTGATCTAAATAGATCGGTGACATGACTTCCATCTAAGTGTGGAGGATAACTCATATATCCACAGTGATATCTCAAGTCAAAGAATCACTATGCTACTCAACCTAAGAAGATTCCTATTGGTAGTTGTGTACCATCTTTTAGGAAATATTCGGTGAGTCGTTCAGTGTTTATCAAATAAACACCTACACGTCTATACGAGTCTCCCACGACTCATGGTTCGTTGGGATAAACTATCGGACCAAGTCCGATATACGACGTGTACTGGTCTCAATGGATTTTACTGATCGACCCGTGTCAGTAAATCTTGACTAGGAACTTAATTTAAGGATATACAACTTATAGTGACACTTCCCAATGTCAATTACAAACTATGTTGTAACTGTGCACTATGTTGTAAATCCTAGGGTCTTTGTCTAATATATATACATATCACTAAACCAGATTTAGTTTCAATCTAATCGAAATTAGATCGAATATATATATAAAAGACAAGAGGTGCTACCATTAAATTAGTAATATCATGAAAAAAGGTATTGCTCGTATTATGAATCAGACAAAAATACGATTCGGATTGACGCTCAGAGCACCAACCATAACAATTTCTCCGACTTGCTCTAGTGCCATTCCATGGTATCAATTACACATCCCAATGTGTATCACATACTTATGGCCCACAAGAACTCACCTAGCGCTCCAGAGGTAGGCAACAACAAGTAAGCCCGCTATGACAGATTGAGTTTGTCCAACAAACACAATCATTTTCCTTAGCAAGCATCATTCATATTTTTGTAGAAACTAAGTTCTATATCAATATGACTCAAATGCTGTATCAACATTGTGCTTCAGCTATTAAGTTGTCTAAGTATTTACGGATCAAATCCAAAATACTATATAGACAACCGTAAACACAACACTAATAACAAACTTCTAATCTATGAGGTCACTATGCAACTTCATAAGTCAATACTTCATAAGTTGCAACTAATTCCACTCATACAGTGGAATCATCCGTGACACTCTCACTGCATCTTTTCTGACTCTTTTTGACTTAGACTATTTAGCGTCATAACTAGACTCAAAACTAATCTGAACCTAATGGTTGCGAACTTTACTCTCCATTAATTAGAAACTCGTTCTTAATAATCAAAGATAATAAAGAACATGTTTCAAGACACATCTTATGGTCTAGAGGATATGAAAATAACTCGTAACAATTACGATTAAATTGATATCTCTAATCACACTTAATATAGTATTTATCATGCCATCGTCTTATGGTGCATATGATTGATTAGACATTGTAATCAATATCTCTTTCGAAAAATGAATCATCCTTTATGAAAGATGAATACTATACATAAGACACGCACTAACTGTCAAACAGTCATACTAACTGTCATACAAATAGTCTTGTTGTGTCCTATATTAGATCATATCTAATGTACGATTAATATGAGTATCTCACAAGTCTCTTAGTTTTATATCTTATATAAAACCTTATATCAAATATAATAGAGACCACTCCCACTGCATTCACTGAGAAAATGAGACTGAGGTAAACTTTTTATCTCATAAACATCTCATTATTACCTTAATAATGATAATGTCATTATGATGTAAAATACTAGAAAGAAATTTGTACGCTCCTACTACCCTTCTATCTCATATGTATTCTCTATGCTTTGATAAAATCATACAATCTGATTGATATCAAAATTAGAGAACACAAATTTCCAGAAAGCTCATCCTAATCTACAATAGGCTCTATAAGCTAATATACTAAATTGTAATCTTAGCATAATACAAACTCCATGGCCATTCCAAAACGAATTCTTCAAACTAAGAAATCACAATAGATCTCTTATCTCAAGAAACCATTCAGAAACGCCATTTTGTACTATTTAGCTAAAATGTACAATTTAAAATCATCATTAACGAACAGATCTTAAATTATTCAATCAGTGCGACTAGAGACAAGTTTCCTCAGAATCTACAATAGATTGCTGAGTATAACTTTTCTCACTGTCATACTATAAAGGTCAAACCTTTAATAAGCTCACTGTGCTTTTATTGCGTAAACCATTTGCACATTTTATGAACGATTCATAATGAAAGCTCAATCAAGTTCCAAACTTGATCGTAGTAAGCTATGAACAATCTTAGATCTATGGTTTAATGTTAATTTCCGGAATCAATATCAAATATCGTTCCCACTATAATTTATAGGATAATTTTCTTTGATAAGAAAACAACAGAACCATTAAGTATCAAATACTTTTCGAATGATTCTGACATCCTATAGCACTTATATGGAAG
>SKCR01046437.1:0-41466 GCA_019454045.1 Zanthoxylum bungeanum
TTTCGAGAAGTAGTCTACTGCCACTACTATGTATCCCGAGTGCAGACCGCACTACCGTCTATTCAGATTCGGCTATAGAATTTACGTCCGGGTTTCCATCCGATATACCGCAAGAGATAACACATATTTCATTCATCCCATGGCCACAACTTACATGAAACTATAATACGCATGCGAAGAAATAATAATAACTAGCGGAAAGAAAGTACAGGAATAAATAAAAAGGTGGCCTCAGGTCTAATTTCTTAAGTCGTCTATTGGAAGTGCTTTAGATGGCATTCGAAAGGGTTAACACTCTGCAACTCCTCCGGTTCACTGGTTCAACATTTTCCTTCGTTACCTCGCTGTTATGGGCTGCTGTTTCCTTTGTTTTGCTGTTATTTTTTGGTCACTATTTTTGCGGTAATTGGCGATTGTTTTGGCTTAGTGTTTCACGGTAATATAGGTGTATTGGGGCTACTATTTGTGCAGTTATTTGGGCAGTTTCTGAGCTGATTTTTGGTAGTTTCAGGGTGCAATTCATGGGCTATTTTAGGGCAGTATTTACGATAATTGCAGGGGCTGTTTCAGGCTGTGTTTTACGATAATTGTAAGAGTAGTTTGGGATGCAGTTTCGGTGATATGGGTGCAGGTCAGGGAGGTGTTTTTTCGGTGATATGGGTGCAGGTCAGGGAGGTGTTTTATTGTTGTTGCCGAGTGGCTTGTGGTTCGTTGGTAGTGTGTGCGTCTGCCGAGTGGGTTGTGAAGGCTTTGTATTTGTCTGCTGAGTGGGGGTGGATTTTTCTTTAGTGAAGGCTTCTTGTCTTATGGCAATGGACAGGTCACGTTGAGGGCCATTTCATGGCTGTTGATAGATTATTGGGTTAATGAGCAGTGGTTGCTGCCTACGTGAGGGCTGTGCGTATAGTTTAGGGTTTCTGGTTGGTGAGTGATGTTGTTGTTGATCATTTGCGTGAAGCTGGGTAGGTCGTATGCTTGAATGAGGGCTGCGTGAGTGCTTTTTGCGTGAATGAGCTAGGTTATTTTCTTTGTGTTTTCGTGAGAATGAGCCAGGGGTTTCAAGGTTGGGTTTAGGCTTCTTTTTATAGGCAAGAGTTGGGGTTTACCTTATGTGAATAGGGAAAGAATATTGTGTAATTATGGGGGGGATATTTTAATTAGTGTGCTATAAGGAAAAATCTATTTAATTATGGATGTGATTTGGTTTGATTTGATTTGATCTCTTTTAATTAGGAATATGATTTAATTTGATTTAATTTGATTTCTTTAATTTGGGAAGGTTATTTAATTGGATTTGGAAGGTGACTGATGAGATTTGATTTGAATCTTTTAATTTGGGAATGTGATTTGTCTTGATTTTAGCATGTGTTTAATGTGTGATTTTGTTAATTTGGAAGCTTTGGGCGTAGCGTTTGGTCTATTTGGGCGTGAATGGTTTGTTTTAGTGGGCTTGGTGTATGGTTTAGGTGATGTATGGGCCAAGGATAAGTTTAAAACAGAGGCTTAACGAGCAAACCCGAAGCTAAGCAAACGAATTAAATCTAACAAGGTGTCAATTTCTGACTCGTCCCTTCCGACGTCCGTTTCCCGCGACTTCCACAACTTAAAGAGGTAGTGTCTCCATGTGAGACTCATCATCGGGACTTATATGAAAAAATGCAGTGCCTACAATTATTATATTGAATATGAGCATTCGGTAGAATCCAAGTTAAAACGGAACGAGTTTGAATGATCCGATAGAATATGTAAGTTTTCGGTAAAAGTGAATTTTTGCGCATAAAGATGTTTTATTTTGATGATAGTTATGAGGTATTTATGAAATTATAATAATATTTAGTTAAATCTGAGAAGGTTCGGAGGGTTCGGAACCCTTCCATAGCGTTTACGGAAACGTTTTCAGAAGATTTTCTCAAAATACATCAACCGAAAATTTAGGTGAACTAGTGGCTTGGAATAGTTTGTAATGGTGTTTTAAGATTACTGAAGTATTGAAATCGGACTTGATTTGGATGTTTAATAAAGATCCGAATTTTATTGTAGTTTAGTCGAGAACTCTGTAAGTCGTGTTTTGGACGATATTTCACCATTTGTTTTGCCGGATGTTACTAGAACCTGGACTTCTCGCGAAGCCAGGTATGTAACCCATGTGATGCATTCTCGAATCGTTCTTTTCATGCTTTATATATATATATATATATATATATATATATATATATATATATATATATATATATATATATATATATATATATATATATAGACATGATTGAAAGGTTTAGGATAGTTAAAGATGTTCTTGGGAAAGGACTTTGAGATCGTGTATATTTGAGATAATCGACCATCATAGGTACGGACTCTCGTTATTGCTATGATGTGAAGGGGAAATGTTTAATGTGTTGATTCCTATGGATGGATCTGAGTGTATGAATATGTGATAGTATGTCTATGTATATGTAAATGAACAAGTATATGAATAAGCATTGGTACATGAATTTGAATATGTTTATGATGATAAGCTATGTACAATTTGAGTATGTAACGGTAAAGAGAATAAGTCATAATTTCTGAATTTGCATTAGCACGTGTAGATATGCGTCATTGGGATAAGTTTTTTTTATTGATTAATGTATACGATTTAGCGGTATAGAGGTTGAGTTGGTATAGGCTAAGTCTTTTCCGAGTGATGGAAGGTCGTGATTGATATGATACGTATATGAATAGTGAATGTTGACCGATAAGTAAAGAATGTGAGGATTGTAAAGGTTATGGTATTGGAATTCAAAGTAATGGGTATATTCATATGTTTGATATATATACGTATGTGTATGATGATTTTGAATGATAAAGCAATATTTGTCATGTATATGCTTATGTACGAGAAATCGTGTGATGAGTTTGTGTCACGTGATATGTGTGTATGTGTGTGTATGTTTAATTGATTGATGTTCTCGTGGTATAAAAGTCGAGCTAGTTAGGAATTCCTTCGGACGGAATTCATCTCATACATATTCTAAAATAGGTAATGAGTCTCGTACTAGCATTGTATGTGTAAGTCAGTCGTATATGTGTGTTGTTTGATTATGTGCTTTGTGATGTATTCGTTGTTATGTGTGTTTTTGGTTTGTTGCACGATGATTGTATATATGTCTGAGTGTATGTATATGTATGATCGAACTCGTAACATATATGAACTAGTAATATATATGGATAATTTATACTTATGCGAAATGAATGGATGATTTGAAAATTGATGTGAATATTAGATGTTTTAAAGCGTGTTTCTTAAGTCTTATTGGTATGTATATATATGTAAGAATTATGAAATTATGTTTGCATGAATATAACAGAAATGTGCTATGGTGTGTGTAAATACATATGAATCCCTAATGTCAAGCTATTATAAGGTTATTGTGATTAAAGAAAGTTTGTTTTAGTATAGAAGATAGTTTGTAATCGAATAGGAGAAAGTTTGATTGATTTTTCGATTTGATGGTATTCCAAAAGTGGATATTTGTGATAAGAGCATAGATATATGACTTCATGTTTCACGTGATTGAAGTGGATTTGATATTAAACGATATAATCTATGATATTCGAGTTTTGCTTTGCATACTTTGGATATTAGTTATTTGATTGGCACATATGTAGATATGTAAATATGAAAATTTGACATGGGTTAAGTATAAGGATAATAACAAGTAATAAATCAGAACTTAAAACAAAATAAATTTAATAATTCTAACAAACTGCTGATATATTTGACTTGTTTGTTCGTAGTTTATGTTTGACTTGTTGGTTGTTATACTAGCATAGTTACTTATTGAGTTTTTATTACTCACACCAAATCAGTTTGTTAGTTTTGCAGGTTGGCTACCGGATGGTTCAAATATTTCAACTTTGGAAGTCATTCTCGATATGCGAATCACCCAAGCGGCAGTCACCCTCGCAAGTGTCTTGGGATAAGCTTTAGAAAGCGTAGGATTTGGGATTCATATTCTATTTGTCATGTTGAGCACTTTGTTTGTAAATATTGAGTAAATGTTTTGATTTCTTATGATATTGTGGGCAAACCCTTGAGTGTTGATAGATAATGAGGGCACGGAGCCCTTAAGATATGATTTGATGTGTTTTGTGTGAAACTGAGGTCCTTTTCATATGTGATGTTTATTTCAGGTTTCAGTTTGATGTTGGACTGTGATCCAGGTTGTCCAGTTTTAGGATACATCATGCCGGATTTTTCGTAAATATAGAGGCTTATGGAGATGGGTCAATTCTGTCTCCTGCTGATAGCATCTTGCTTCTGGCGGGGTATTACAATACTGAAGATTATATTGATAAAACTACTAAATTTTATTCATAATAAAATATAAATATACAACGTATTTATAATAAATATATCAAAAATTAGCGCGCCGAGCACCAACTCTAACAATATTTTGGTGCTAGACTATATTTCAGATTGCCAAATTTTAGGGTAAGTCATGTTCATTTTTGTTAGATTTGGAGTTTAGTGAGATGGGTTATGACTGTCTCATGCCGGTAGCGTCTTGTCTTCGGCATGATGTTACACATAATAGCAATTATAATCCACTAGGCATAGAAATTGAATAAATCTCCACGAATAATGTAGTAATTTTTACTTCATTCCGAAGTCATTGGTCAACTTCTGTATTTTGCAATCTTGTACTTTCTTTTAGGTTCATCACATTATTACATAAAGGAAAACCACATTCGGTATCAAGTACCTAAAAAGTAAAGTTTGCATAATATAAGTGAATTTCAATCATAAACATACTCGAGTTAGATGACGAAGTACCTTTTTGCTTCTTTGACTTCTCAACTTTCAAGCCTCGATATTCTTTCTTCAAGCGTCATTTCTCCCGCAACAAGAGTTAGAGCCCTTGGGATTTTCATTCTGAATAGCACTACCATCCTTCTTATCCCTTATAAGAACACAGAAGACTTCTATGGTTTAAAATCATTCTCTCCAACATTTAGCATATTATGAAAATCTCCTAAAGTTGCATCCATTTTATTCATATGAAAGTTCATGATGAATGGTTTGAATGTATTGGGTAGTGATTGCAACACGAGATCTTGACAAATCTCACTATCCATATTGAATTTGAGATTGGTCAATTTTTCAATTAAACCAATTATCTTTAGCACATGATCACTAACAGGTTATCTATCATTCACGATAGAACAAAATAGAGATTTAATGGTCTTTTATCTCTCTGAGCATGTAGAAGTATAGAACAACTCCTTTATATATAATATGATAGTCTTTGCATCCATTTGCTAGTGTTAGATTTGGAGTCCCGAAGATGTAGAGTCAAGAATCACACATGTTGTTTGCTTATCGTCGTCCATATGCTTCTTCCAAGCATTAGACTCATACTGTGTTAAATCCTCACCGGATTTTGTAGGAATATTCCTTTCAATGACATAAATAATTTTCTCTTGCCTTAGCATAATTTTCAATTTACGGTAACAATCTATAAAGTAATTTCTATTATGTTTATGGGCATCATTGATGCTTCTTGGGTATATTGCTTGTTATTACGTTTATGATTTAACCTATTGTACGGGCCAAATTTGGGCCAAGGGAAAATTTGACTTTTCGCTTCGGCCCCAATACTAAATACACCCCAAATTCCCCTAACAGTACCCAAGATAAGACCCAAGCCCTAGTTGTCATCTCAAGCCTACACACATAGGGAAGGCCCAATACCCTTCAATCTAAAAGACCAAAGACTCTCAAAGGAAGCCCAATTTTATAAGTCTATATTGGCCCAAAGATATTTCATAAGCTCACACCCAGTACAATGTCATACATAAACCATATCCCATCATTTTCCAGCCCAAAAAACGCCCAAACTCTTAACTACCCCTCATGCATAAGCTGTTTCCAGCTTCCAAACGGACGAGCAATTAAGGGCAATAAATGCACGTGTTTCCCGAAAGTGTGTATATAAGAGAAGAAAGTCTACGAGAAAAGGGACGGAGGTATTACAACTCAGAGCTTAATAATATTCTCTCCAGAGCTCTCAGAACCCCCTACCTATCGCCTTCACGGCAGCTCACGGGGATCAAGGTAATCTCTGACCTTGCTCCTCCTCCTACGGCATCTACAGCTCATTTCCACCACTGACTTGGGCGTCGGAGTGCCTTTGGCATCCACCACACCGATGGGTAGATTATCATCGCTCACTCTACTTCTTATTTTTCAGGATCGCTAGTGCCCATAACCAATAAAATCTCGATTGTGGACCTCGGCCGTAAACCAACGTCTACAATTTGGCGCCCACTGTGGGGCCCTAGCGATTTGTAGTAAGCAAACCTTTATTTAGTCTATGGGACTTGCGAACATAACGATAGCTTCGAGCAGCGAGCCTTCGGATCATCTAGCAAACCAATTGGCCATCCTCTAGGAACGATTACCGGTTTTGGAAGAAGAGAATTCAGCCATGAGAAGTTCTAATAGCGACCTCCAAAGACAGTTGGAACATATTTCATCCACCTCCAGACGAGGAGGATTCATAGATCCTCCCAATCGACCTGACAGCCAACCCAACTTGATGGAGACACCCGGTAATGAAACGAGCTACATTCCCCCACCCGAAGATCATCCAACAATTCAGGAGAGGAATTAGCATATACCAACAGCCGAACATACACCAAATACAGCCTCATCAATGCGCAGGGAGATTAAGGAATTCAAGGAGGCAATTATGTCCAGCCTACCTAGTACCAGGGTACCTCTAAAAAGAAGCAGAGCATGTACCATTTCGGACACCTCTTTCGTCGAGGCAATCAACTCAGTCGAACTCCCACAAAAATTCAATCCACCCGATAGGAAGTTGTACGATGGATCAACCGACCCAGACGATCATATAATCCATTACAAGTACAAAATGATGTCCACATGCCTATCTTCGTATCAGAGGGAGGCTGGTATGTGTATGCGATTCAGTGTTAGTGTCATAGACATGCCTAAGGTCTCTAAACATGATATGTGTGTGAATAAATCAAATGGAGTTGCGGAAATACTCACTTTGATCGGATGAGAAAAATTCAAAACTTTCTTTGAAGATGAAGCTCCAAGCCTTGCATTTGAGTTCCAAACTCTTGGGTGAGTTTCCCTATCACCTTTCTTTGACTCCTTATGTGCTAGTAAGAACAAAAATTGAAGCAAAAATTGCCCTCCAAGAGTTGCAATATTCGGCCATGAGAGAAGAAAATGGGAGAGATAGTGAATAGTTCCTAACTTGTAAAAGTGTGTGTGTTTTGACCAAAAAGAAGCCTTTTTAAAGTAGCCAACTACTTCCATCACAAATAGTGACTTGTGATGTAAGTTGTGGGTCCCACCTATTTATGAATTCTAAATTCAAGTTGGCTTACACAACACACTTTGGGCCCGGTTCATTTAATCCGACTAAACAATTTTCGTCGCAACGTAATTAAATCTAATTTAATTAAATAATAATACCCAGTAAAATTATTACGGAATTCGCTTACGAATTAATTCCAAATTAATTCGTTCGCTTGAATTAAAATCCAATTTTAATTTCACATTGAAATCCAATTTCAATTAATTTATCCGAATATTATTTTAGCCCAATTAAATAAATTAAATAGTAAAATCTAATTTAAATATTAAATTTACTTTGCCGATTAATTTCAAATTAATCGTGTTCTCTCTTCTTGATGAATTTAATCCCAGATAAAATTCTTACCGTAATTAATCCCAGATTAATTTTCTCTCTCATAATTAATCCCAAATTAATTCTGTTCGAGTCAAATGTCATCGGTGAATCTTTGGGAAGCGACCCAAGAGATCCATGGATATGTTGGCAGTAAATACGGTTGTCGGACTATTCGATACGTGGGTACCCGGTACCACGTTCTTACCGATTTACAAGACATGGTTGGCTTCTAGCAAAGCACCATGCCTACTCAATTCTCCATAAATATATTCAACATTGAATATATATAATCTGTATCAGGCGTAGTATACATTGCATTGCGTATTACGATCCAGTATCGGATGTCACATGCTAGGCCTAGGGCTGGAATTGTGTCTGCCCCGTACGAATCATATATCGGATCACTAGCAACTAGTCTCTGTAATCGGATAATCATGACCTAGTCATATTATCCCGATAGCTGCAGCATTTAAGAGTACTAGTTCTGTATCCCTGCGTGATCATCATCTCCATATGACTGAAGTGATACTTCCATCTTGACATCACACCCAATACACTACGATTCTCAGTAAACCCAGAAGAGGCGTACGCAGAACCTGTTAAAGCTCCGGATGACCAAAACCAAAGCGTACTGATTGTCGCAAGTATTAGCGATGCAAGTCTCAGGTTAAGACCACATACACCTACCCTGATTCGGATTCCCATAGACACATAGTCATACTACCAATAGGACTCCGAGGGGTCTATCCAGAGCAAAGCTGTTCCCGTACCATCGGCTAACAGAACCTCATATCACACTTGCATAAGTATCCAATACTTAAATATATGAGAACTATGTCGTTAAACTTCTATAACGCGCACAAGTGTAATACTAGCCTATTCCGCATTATCGATGTCCAGTCTCGATAATACTATGACTAGGGATATTTAATGATTAAACCTTTCGTGGATTAATAATGTCTCATATCTTATTAATCCGGTACTAATCATATGGACTTTTATCATTTATATATCCAAGTAATCAAATTACAAATGATAAAAGAGCTATTTCATTTTTCACATAATTAATTTGTACAAAGAACATCATGTCTTTTACAAACAGTGATGTTATTGGTCATAATTGTCCAACAATCTCCCACTTGGTCTATAGCCAATCACTCAAGTGTCCAACACTTGAACTATGTACGGGTCGCTCATGTTTTTACTGAGAAATAGCTTTCGTCAGCGGAAGTGCAAAGTTATCATCTGAAATGATCTCTCGATCTTCACATCGCCATGATGTGTGATCTCACGAATCAGATGAAACCATCTGAAGTACATACTTGGATCATAGATCCAAAATTCTTTTTTTGCTGCCTCAGCCGCAATAATGTATTCCGCTTTTGTTGTTCAATCGGCAACAGTATCTTGCTAGGAAGATTTCCAGCTCACTGTTCCGTTGTTCAAATAAAATATGTACCCTTATTGCGACTTACAATCATCTTTATCGGTTTGGAAACTTGCAACGGTGATCTCAGTCACCTCAAGTTCTCCATCTCCATAAATTAAGAAAGCATCCTTAGTTCGTCTAAGATACTTAAGGATGTTCTGATAAATCCAGTGACCATCACCTGGATCGGCCTGATAGTGACTCCACATGCTCAAAGTGTATGAGACACCAGGTCGCGTACATGTTTTGTTGGGTTCTAAAGACAATCCCAAGATCATATTAAGCATGAAAGATGTTTAAATACGCAAAGGAATATAGCGGAAAATATACTCACAATGCTCGGTTGGATGTAGATGGAAGTTTAAAACTTTTACCTCATTTGAAGTGCTCCAAGTTCCTCTTTGAATTTGTATGTTGAGCTCCAAGCTTTAGGTTTGAGATTCCAAACTCTAGGGAATGTTTCCCTATCACCTTTGTATGATCTTTGATGTGCTAGCAATGGAGATTTTTGCAACAAAAATCCTCAAGTCTTCTTTGTTGTTCACGACAAAACAAAGAAAAAATGAGAGGAGAGAATTCGGTGGAGAGAGAGAGAGAGAGGAAGTGAGTTGTATGTAGTATATTTGATTTTCCAAAAACCAAAAAAAAAAAAATATACCAAATGTGTTGAGAGCAAAAATTCATTTAATGCTCTCAACCACCTCCATCACCAAAAAGTGACTTCACTCATATCACAAAAGTTGATGTAACTTCCATCACAAAAGTGACTAATGATGTGACTTGATGTGGGCCCCACTTTATTCAAAATCCGAGTGGGCCCTCAAACACATCCCGGGCTCGGGTTCGTTAATTCTGAATTAACGAATTTTCCGTTGTGACTTAATTAAATCAAATTTAATTAAATAATTATGCCTAGCAAAATTACTATTAAAGTCGCTCGCGAATTAATTCTAAACTAATTCGTTCGCCCGAATTAAAATCGAATTTCAATTCCGTTATGAAATCTAATTTCATTTAATATATCGAATATATTATTTTATCGATTAATTCCAAATTAATCGTTCTCTCTCTATTAATTGAATATTATCCCAAATAAAATCTTGTCGTAATTAATCCTAGATTAATTTTCTCTCTATTCTAATTAATCCCAGATTAATTTTGTTCGAGTCATACGTCATCGGTGTATCTTCGGGAAGCGACCCATGAGATCCCTGGATATGTTGCCAGTAAATTCGGTCGTTGGACTATCCGAACACGTGCGTACCCCGTACCATATTTTTACCGATTTACAAGACATGGTTGGCTTCTAGCAAAGCGCCGTGCCTACCCAATTCTCCAGAAATATTCTTTAAGGAATATATAATATATAATAGGCGTAGTATACGTAGTATTGTGTATTGCGATCCTGTATCAGCTGTCACATGCAAGGCCTAGGGCTGGAATAGTGTTTTCCACGTACGGAGCATATATCGGATCACAAGCAACTAGTCTCAATAATCGAATAATCATGACCTTGTCATATTATCCCGATAGTTGCAACATAATAGTGAACCAGTTCTATATCCCTACGTGATCATCATCTCCATATGACTGAATTGACACTTCCGTCTTGACATCACACCCAATACACTACGATTCTCAATAAACCCAGAAGAGGCGTACACAAAACCTGTTAAAGTCCTGGACGACCAAAACCAAAGCGTATTGATTGTCGCAAGTATTAGCGATGCAAGTCTCAGGTTAAGACCAAATAGACCTACCCTGATGTGGATTCCCATAGACACATAGTCATACTACCAATGGGATTTCGCGGGGTCTATCCAGAGCGAAGCTGTTTCCGTACCATCGATAAACACAACCTCATATCACACTTGCATAAGTATCCAATACTTAAATATATGAGAACTATATTGTTACTCTTCCATAACAAGCACAAGTGCAATACTAGTTTATTCCACATTATCGATGCCCAGTCTCGATAATACTATGACTAGGGATATTTAATGATTAAACCTTTGTGGATTGATATCGTCTCATATCTTATTAATCCGGAACTAATCATAAGGACTTTTATCATTTATGTATTCAAGTAATCAAATTACTAAATGATAAAATAGAATTTCCATTGTCACATAGTTAATTTGTATAAAAACCACAATGTCTTTTACAAATAGTGACGCTATGTGTCATAATTGTCCAACATGTTATGGCATACATAATCGATCTAACTGTTTAAACGAACGGGATCCGATTCATTGAATCTCTCTCATCTTGAGTTTTAGGACACATGTCCTTAGATAGAGAGACGCCATGTGACACTGGAAGCAACCCTTTCTGGGCTGATCCATATTGAATCTCTTAAACACTGTCAATGTACGAGTTCTCAGAGAGTGCCAATAACTTTTAGATCTATCCCAGTAGATCTTTATTCCTAGAATAAATATTGTCTCTCCCAAGTATTTCATGGAAAAAATTTAATGAAAGCCAAGCTTTCACCGATTTTAGTATGGGAATGTCATTGCTAAGAAGCAATATATCATCAACGTATAGGACATTTGAATGTCAGTGCACTCCCACTAACCTTCTTATATACACAAGAATCATCTTCGTTTTGAATGAAACCATATTGTAATATGATCTCATCAAAATATTGGTTCCAAGAACGCAATGCTTTCTATCTTGTCCATATTTCATATGGAGTCTGTCCAATAGATTTTGACGGAACCTTATTCAAAATAAGTATTGAACTGTTCAATGCGTATCCCCATAAGGAAATTGGTAGCTCAGTGCGACTCATCATAGACCTTACCATGTCCAACAAATTTCGGTTTCTCCGTTCGGACACATCATTCAAATGAGGTGTTCCGGGAGGAGTCCACTATAAAAGAATACCATATTCTTTCAAGTAATCGAGAAACTCATTGCTCAAGTATTCTCCACCACGGTCCAACTGTAATGTTTTAATACTTTTGCTGTTCTGTTTTTCTCTACTTCGTGTCGAAACTCTTTGAATTTATCAAATGTTTCGAACTTGTGTTTCATAATACAATAACCATAACACGATGCAACATCCGTACAGGTTACGAAGTATTGATATCCACCTCTAGCCTGGTTAGACATGGGCCCACATACATCACCATGAACGAGGGCTAACAGCTCGGTGGCACATACACCCTTACCACTAAAATGTGTTTTAATCAATTTGCCTAATAAACAAGATTCACAGATATTATATGAATTAGGATCAAATCCATCCACGTATCCACTCTTCGAAAGTGTGGATATACGAGTCTTGTTAATGTGTCCCAGACGACAATGCCACGAATAAGTCTCATCTGATTTACTTAGTTTGAGCCTTTTGTTTGTCATGTTATATGTTTGAGATTCATTTATATTCGAAATATAAATACTATTATTCACATCTAATGTGTATATCTCAATATCATCTTTATAAATAAAACACCCAGTGTTCTGGAACATAAAGGTTTACCCGCAATGGGTTAAACTAGATATAGAGATAATGTTTCTAGGCAAACTAGGTATATTATAACAGTTTCCTAATTTAAGTATATGCCCAAATGGCAGTTCCAAAACTTAGGTTCCCACAGGAAAAAACAGTGACTCTCGTCCCATTTTTGACTCGCAGGTCGATCTCATCTGAAGCCAGTCTCTTGCTAATCAGCAGATCATGCACATCAGTACATATGTATGTACCACATCCAGTATCAAAAATCCAATTTTTAAAACCAGTAGTGGACACGTTTATTACAATAACAAATATACCTGAAGTCGGAGCCTTGCTAGTCTTCACTTCCTTTATGTCTGCCTTGTCCATACGACACTCACGCTTCCAGTGACCCCATTTTCCACAGTTTAGGCAGACATCTTGGGATATGTCCTTTGGCATCCCAGACGAATGTGGCGATTTTACTTTTGCCCTTTTTCTTCACACCCCCAGAAGCTTTCGGCCAAACCTTGGCCTTATGGGATGTCGAAGTAAGATGCGCCTTGCGCTTCTTGCCCTTTTAGAAGCTCTGGTTGTGCCTCATTGAGCATAGACATTAACTCTCCAAGAGTTTTCTCTTGGTTCATGATGAACTGCCCTAGCATTCGGGCAGAGACTGTAAGATCAAATCAATGGAAGTCTCGACCTCATAGGTAATGCCCAGCTAACCTAGCTATTCGAAGTCAGCAATCATCTGTGACACCTAGTGCTCGACAGATGTATCCTCCGACATACGCGAGCGAAAGAGCTTCTTTTGCAATTCATACTTCTAAGATCTAAGATTAGATCTATGAAGATCCTTTAATTTCAACATCATGGTATAATGATCTAATCCTTAGTTCTGGCGACGAAATTAAGGAATCATTGTGGCAAGCATAACAGATTGAGCACTAAAGTTATCATCACGATGAGTCTTCCTAAGTTCATGCTCTACTATTTGCTCAACTCCGAGCTCAGGGCCCGAGAGGTTTCTCTATCCAAAAGAGTAACTTCTCAGCTCCCAGGACTATCCTGAGATTCATTTCCCAATCTGGAAAATTTACGACGCTAAAGATATTTTCTCCCAGGATTATGTCCTTTAACGCTAATCTTTCCAGCCATCTCGATTGCAATAGTCCAAATATCCAATCAACGATTTCAGGTACACTCAAAATATAATGGCTATTATAGTCCAACTATATAACCAACTACAAATAGAGTAGTGTGTTGTACAGTCTAACTGTTCAAAGAAAGCAATATTCAATATTAGTCCAACTAATATATATTTATAACAACGATAAATAAAAATAAAACAGCGCGTGTAGCAAGTATTAAACGAAATTGCAAATTTAATACTAGCCTCCCATTATTTTTCGGCGAGCCTCTAACCCTCTGTTGAGTACTCGGGAAACCCAGTTTCCTAGTGGGCTAGGATCCCATTAAATAACACACAACCTTGACTTTGGCCAACAAGTTGTATGAAAATGAACTAGGTAGATCTCTAAGATCAATTAGATCTCATCCAATTCCTAGATCTGGTAGGTGGACCTCCAAGTCCGAGATATATATCCAATACATATTTCCTAACCTTTTCCTCTGAATCAACTAAGCTTTAGCTTTGGCTCAACAAGCTTAATGATTCCAGTTAAGCGTGACCCATTGACAGTGGGAAAGCTTCGCAATCCACGTCGATGTACAGAAGTGACATTGGCTTTGGCCAACAAATCACAACTGCCCAAGACATGTGATATGTAACTAAGCTTTCGTGGTTCAAACACATCCGCGATGGACAATGATCTTGACTTTGGCCAACAAACCAATGCCAATCTTGGATCTTGAGAGAGAACCACTCAATGGAAGGAAATCGCTTAATATTAAAGTGAAGGTTTTTCACGTAAATTGGCAACCAATTTATTATCTTTGATTAGGTCTCATCATACACCCTTAAGCATGCATTTTAAAAGCATAATAAGGCGCGATAAAATAATAATGATATGTGGATGGATATATAACAATTTGTTCCTAGAAAAAATATCTCAATTTCCTCTCTCCCGCTAGCATTATTCATTCTTCTACCCAATTACATAATACATTAAAGAAACCTCATTTACATTGAGGGGAATTGGTGGGAAGAGAAATACAAAGAGTAAAGAGATAATAGGCTGGACACGCAGGTCCAATTTAATAAATTCCAAATTTATTACAATAATTTCTAAAATTTCCCCCACACTTCTAATATCCATCCGATATACAGTATTCATACAAATACATCCAAGTATTCACACAAAGTATGTTGTTCAATCAATATAATCCAATTAATTAATCTTTAATTAATGACCATCCAATGTTCAAACAACGATTTGATTTGCGCGAATCCAACTCGTTTAAGAAAAAATACTCAAAATACGTATTCTTGAATTATATCGAAATACAATTTTAAATCCAATTTAAATTGTATCCAATACTAATTCAAATTTAATTCCAAATTAAATAATTACACTTATTTATGTGCTTTAAAGACTTGGATTCCAAATCCAATCTAAATGGGTCTCAAAGGCTCATTTAGTATCCAATACTATTCAATTAAAGTCCAATGGGCTTTCAATTAATTTTTAAGGCATGGGCTTTGGCCAATATGGATCAAACCCAAAATGCCAAGGCTCAAATAGGAATCACCCTATTGCCAAATATCAATTTAGGCCCATTAGGCCCAATTAAAATTTTAAAGGCCCAATAGTCATATTTGGACTTTATGGAAATGGTTTTAGGCCTAATTGGATCCAACCCAATTGTCCAAAACGATACTTGGCCCAACCAAGCCCATTAAGCCCAATTACAACAAATTAAATTAATACATTATTCCAAATTACATATTAATCCAATTCAAGTGTAATTAACATAATTAATCAACTAATCTAATGTTTCCAAAATACTAATTAATCCCATTAATCATGCTCATTAATTCCAATTAATGTCCAACACAAATTGAAGTAAAATCAATTTTACAACATGCTTAGGCCCACGGCAATGGCAAAGAAATTATCATGCAATTTGATTTCAATCTAATTAAATCAACATTTAAAATACATTTCATGCCAACAACACATCCAGTTGCTAATTTTCAAAAATATCACCATGAGCACTACATAGGCGTCGTGGTTGTGTCTCTATACCCGAAGTGCCATACCCGGCGTGCTAAACCCCATACCCGAGGCGTCACGGTTATGTCTACATACCCGGAGTGCCATACCCGGTATGTTGAACCCCATACCTGAGGTGTCGCGGTTGTGTCTCCATACCCGAAGTGCCATACCCGGCATTCTGATGATATATGGGCCTCGCCCCCAAACTGATGCTGATGTGGGTCTCGCCCCCAAACTAATACTGATGTGGATGTTGCATATCAACATGCTGTATTTGCCTCTCACGAGATAATCCTGATGGCTTAAACATTTTTTTTCGTCCTCAACGGATGCTTCGTGTTGAAACTAGAGAACCTTCAAAGTATTTAAAACACCCAAATCTGATCGTCTGCATGAATGATCTGAACTAGACTCCTAGTGTGTGTTGTTGGACAATTATGACCCATATCGTCATTATTTATACAGATCACGGTGTTGTTGTACAAATTAACTATGTGACAAAAGAGATTGCACTCTTATCATTTATGATTAGATCACCTAGATGTATAAATGATAGGAGGTCCCTATGATTAGTTCCTGGATTGAGAATGATATGAGACAGTATCAGTCCACGAAGGATTAATCATTAAATATCCCTAGTCAGAGTATTATCGAGATTGGACATCGATAAATACGTAAAAGACTAGTATTACACTTGTGCGCATTGTGAGGGCACAACGGTATAGTTCTCATATGTTTGGGTATATGATACTCATGCAATTGTAATAGGAGGTTTTGCACCGTTAATACTTGCGACAATAAACATACTTTGGTTGCGGTCGTCCAGGGCTTTAACAGGTTCTGTGTACGCCTATGCTGGGTATATTGAGAATCGTAGTGTGTTGGGTGTGATGTCAAGACGGAAGTGTCACTCCAGTCATATGGAGATGATGGTCGCGTAGAATACGGTACTAGTACTCTTAAGTACTGCAGTCATCGGGATAAAATGACAAGGTCATGTTTATCCGATTATAGAGACTAGTTACCATACATTCGACATGTGCTTCGTATGAGGCAGACACAATTCAAGCCCCAGGCCTAGCACATGATCATCTGATACTGGATCGACATACGCAATACTACGCCTGATATAGATCCTTTATTCCTGTAAGGATATTTCTGGAGAATTGGGTAGGCATGACGCTTTGCTAGAAGCCAACCTTATCTTGTAAATCGGTAAAACGTAGTACTAGGTACTTATGTGTTCGGATAGTCCGACGACCGAATTTACTGCCAACATATCTGGGGATCTCATAGGTCGCTTCGCGAAGATTCACCGATGACGTATGACTCGCACTCTAAATTAATCTGGGATTAATTAGAAGAGAGAGAAAATTAATCTGGGATTAATTGCAGAGATATTTTATCTGGGATAAAATATCATTAAAAGAGAGATAACGGTTAATTTTGAATTAATCGAGAAATTAATATATTTCATATATTAAACAAAATTAGATTTCGACGCGGAATTAAAATTTGATTTTAATTCGGGCAAAAGAATTAATTTAGAATTAATTTGTTAGCGACGTGAATAGTAATTATGCTAGGCATGATTATTTAATTAAATTAGATTTAATTACGTCTCAACGGAAAATTCGTTAATTTGGAATTAGCGAACCTGAGCCCGAGATTGTTTGTGAGCGCATTCGCATTTCGAATTCGAATGCGGCACGCAAGTCAAATCAAGCGTCAAATCACTAGTCGCAACTAGCGTCACATCATTCGTCAATCAATTGATGCATGTCTTTCACTTTGAGTGATTGACGCAAGTCACTATTCATGAGTGATGTGAGTTGATGGAGGTTGATTGGCTTTAATTGCTTGAATTTTTGAAAGCCAAATTCACATGAAATGAATTTGAAATTCACATAAGTGTATTAGATACACTTTAGCCATCAACCAAACTCATCTCTCTCTCACTTCATCTCTCTCTCTCTCACACGCCCATGCGGCAAATTTCTTCACTGGTTTGGCAGTGAACTGCTGTGAGCCAAGAGGAAAAGGGAAGCTTAGAGTCACGATTTTATGGCAAAATCGGGAGTGCTAGCACACTACGAAGTCATGGGAAGGTGATAGGGAAGTTTACCCATGAGCTTGGAATCGTTTGACGAAGCTTGGAGCTTGATGAATGAGCTCAAAAACCAACCATGGAGGACACCAAAACAGCAGTCCACTGCCGAGCAGAATGTGAAGTTTTATTCGTCAAAGCGTCGCTCAACCGATCGATGTAAGTATTCTGCAACTTCGTTGATTTGTATTCGCACTTATTTCATGCTTTTTAATGATCTTGGGACCTTAGCAAACACCAACAATTGTATCTTGAGCAAGGTTGAGCATGAAATTTGATTTAGGGCTTAAAATTGGGTAAATTGATTTTGAGCATGATTTGATTAAATTGGATGTTTGAATATGCTTAAATCATGTTGAATTGAAGTTTGATTGGATCAATTTCATGAAATTGTGATTGGATCATTTTTTCCCCAAAATCTTAGCTTGGCCGAGAATGATGCCCTATTTTAATGTCTTGGATTTTGATTTTTTGATTCATTGGATGAGTTAGAATCATGTTTGGGATGTTGATTTAATGTTTAATTTGATTCAATTGGATTGGATTTGAAATTGGATATAAATTTCCCCTTGGCCAAGACATATATAAAGCATGATTGGGTTTGATTTTTGATGAAATATGTTGGACATGTTTTGTTGTAATTGAGCATGATTGATTGTGTAAATTAATGTTTTAGAAATGTTAGTTTAGGTGATTAATTATGTAATACACTTAATATAATTAAATTGGGAATTTGGAATTTGGTAATTTAATTATATTGGGCCTTAAAATTGGATTTGGGCTTGTTGTGTTGTAATTGGGCTTATTGGGCTTGGTTGTACCAAGTTAGGTTTAGGCCAAATGGATTGGATCCAATTGGGCCCAAAACCGCATCCATAAAGCCCAAATGCGACTAATGGACCTTTAAAGTTTAATTGGGCCTAATGGGCCAAAATTGATTTCTGGGCTTATGGGGTAATTCCTGGATTGGGTTTTGGTTATCGGTTTGATCCGAGTTGACCAAAAGTCCACGCCTTAAGAAATTAATTAAAAGCCCATTGGACTTTAATTGAATTGACGTTAGACGTTAATCGGACTTTGCGACCCGTAACGATTAAATTTGGAATTTAAATCGTAAAGGTTTATTAAATAAAGTGTAATATTTAATTTGGAATTAAATAAGCGAATTAGTATTAAATGCATATTAAATTAGATTTAATGTTGTAGTTTAATTTAATTCAAGAATTCATACTTTGAGTACTTATTCGCAAAACGAGTTTGACTCGCACAAAATCAAATCGTTGTTTGAACATTGGATGGTCACTAATTATCAGATTAATTAATTTGATTAGATTGATTGATAACATGCTTGTGTGAATACATGGTTGCGATGCATGAATAATGTATATCATATGGATATTAGATGGGTGGGACAATTTTAGAAATTGTTGTAATAAATTTGATTTATTAATTGGACCTGCGTGTCCAGCCTTATTACCAACTTATTCTTTGTATTCTCTTCTCACATATTCCCCTCAATATAAATGAGGTTTCTTTAGAAAAGTAGTGTAACAGGTAGAAGTAATACTTGTGCTAGCGGGAGAGAGAAATGGAGAGATTTGATCTAGGATCAATGTGTAAAGTATCCATCCACATATCATTATTATTTTATTCATATGCGCTTTATTATGTGTTTAGAATGCATGTTTAAGGGTGTATGAAGATGAGACCTTAACAAAGATAATAAATTGGTTGTCAATTGGCACTCGAAAAACCCTCGCAAAATATTAAGCGTCTTTTCTTCCATTGAGTGATTCTCACTCAAGATCCGAGACTGGCATTGGGTTGTTGGCCAAAGTCAAGGCCTTTGTCCGTCGAGGATGTGTTTGAATCATGAAGGCTTTGTTCCATATTGGTGTCTTGTCCAAGTTGTGGTTTTTTGGCCAAAGTCAAGACCACTTCTTGTCCATCGACATTGATTACGAAGCTTTCCATGGTCAATGGGTCGTGCTTAACTGGGATCACTAAGTTTGTTGTGCCAAAGCCAAGGCTTAGTTGATTTAGAGGAAAAATGTTAGGTAATACATTGGATGTATTGGCATATATAAGATATATGTTTCGGACTTGGATGTCCCCCTACTGGATCTAGGAATTGGATTAGATCCAATTGATCTTAGAGATCTACCTAGTTAATTATCATACAATTTGTTGGCCAAAGTCAAGATTGTGTGATATTTAACGGGATCCTAGCCCGCTAGGAAACACAGTTTCCCGAGTACTCGACAGAGGGTTAGAGGCTCACCGAGAAATAGTGGGAGGCAAGAATTGAATTTGCAATACTCGTTTAATTACTTGCCATACGCGCTCAATCAAACATCATTCGTCAAATATATTAAATGTTAGTTGGACTAATATTTAAATTTTGTTTTAATTAATAGTTGGACTATATTCAAACTATTCATTTATAGTTGATTTTATAATTGGATTATAGTAATCAATATAATTGATTTTAATCTATTAAATTATAATTGATTAAATAGTTGGACTATTGTAATCATTATAATAAATAGTACCTAAATCGTTGATTAAATAGTTGGACTATTAGAATCAAGATGTAATTGAAAGATTAGCATTTAAAACATGATCCTAGGGAAAATGTATTTAAATGGTTTATGACCCATAGCGTCACTATTTGTACAGATCATGGTGTTGTTGTACAAATTAACTATGTGACAAATGAGATTGCACTCTTATCATTTGTGATTAGATCACCTAGATGTATAAATGATAGGAGGTCCCTATGATTAGTTCCTGGATTGAGAATGATATGAGACAGTATCAGTCCACGAAGGATTAATCATTAAATATCCATAGTCAGAGTATTATCGAGATTGGACATCGATAAATACGTAAAAGACTAGTATTACACTTGTGCGCGTTGTGAGGGCACAACAACATAGTTCTCATATGTTTGGGTATAGGATACTCATGCAAGTGTAATAAGAGGTTGTGTTTTACTGATGGTACGGGAAACAGCTTCGCTCTGGATAGACCCCCTCATAATTCCATTGGTAGTATGAATATGTGTCTATGGAAGTCCGAAATCAGGGTAGGTGTATTTGGTCTTAACCTGAGACTTGCACCGCTAATACTTGCGACAATCAATATACTTTGGTTGCGGTCGTCCAGGGCTTTAACAGGTTCTGTGTACGCCTATGCTGGGTATATTGAGAATCGTAGTGTGTTGGGTGTGATGTCAAGACGGAAGTGTCACTCCAGTCATATGGAGATTATGGTCGCGTAGGATACGGTACTAGTACTCTTAAGTAGTGCAGTCATCGGGATAAAATGACAAGGTCATGTTTATCCTATTATAGAGACTAGTTACCAGACATCGGACATGTGCTTCGTACGGGGCATACATAATTCCAGCCCCAGGCCTAGCACGTGATCATCCGATACTGGATCGACATACGCAATACTACGTATACTACGCCTGATATAGATCCTTTATTCCTGTAAGGATATTTCTGGAGAATTGGATAGGCATGGCGCTTTGCTAGAAGCCAACCTTGTCTTGTAAATCGATAAAACATAGTACTAGGTACTTACGTGTTCGGATAGTCCGACGACCGAATTTACTGCCAACATATCTGGGGATCTCATAGGTTGCTTCCCGAAGATTCACCGATGACGTATGACTCGCACTCTAAATTAATATGGGATTAATTAGAAGAGAGAGAAAATTAATCTGGGATTAATTGCGGAGATATTTTATCTCGGATAAAATATCATTAAAAGAGAGATAACGATTAATTTGGAATTAATCGAGAAATTAATATATTTGATATATTAAACGAAATTAGATTTCGACGCGGAATTAAAATTAGATTTTAATTCGGGCGAACGAATTAATTTAGAATTAATTCGTTAGCGACGTGAATAGTAATTATGCTAGGCATGATTATTTAATTAAATTAGATTTAATTACGTCGCAATGGAAAATTCGTTAATTTGGAATTAGCGAACCCGAGCCCGAGATTGTTTGCGAGCGCATTCGCATTTCGAATTCGAATGCGGCACGTAAATCAAATCAAGTGTCAAATCACTTGTCTTAACTAGCGTCACATCATTCATCAATCAATTGATGCATGTCTTTCACTTTGAGTGATTGACGCAAGTCACAATTAATGAGTGATGTGAGTTGATGGAGGTTGATTGGCTTTAATTGCTTGACTTTTTGAAAGCCAAATTCACATGAAATGAATTTGAAATTCACATAAGTGTATTAGATACACTTTAACCATAAACCAAACTCATCTCTCTCTCTCTCACACGCCCATGGGGCAAATTTCTTCACTGGTTTGGCAGTGAACTGTCGTGAGCCAAGAGGAAAAGGGAAGCTTAGAGTCGCGATTTTGTGGCAAAATCGGGAGTGCTAGCACACTACGAAGTCATGCGAAAGTGATAGGGAAGTTTACCCATGAGCTTGGAATTGTTTGACGAAGCTTGGAGCTTGACGAAGGAGCTCAAAAACCAACCATGGAGGACGCCAAAATAGTAGTGCACTGCTGAGCAGAATGTGAAGTTTTGTTCGTCAAAATGTCGCTCAACCGATCGATGTATGTATTCCACAACTTCGTTGATTTGTATTCGCACTTATTTCATGCTTGTTTATGATCTTGGGACCTTAGCAAACACCAACATGTGTATGCCAAGGCTCTTTCGCAGCTTAATCCTTAAGTAAGCCAACTCGATGATTTTGCCTCGGAGAATTGGATCAGTGGGTCTAACCAACCGAGATGTCTTGATCATAATCTGTGATTACTTTTTCGTACTCAACATGATATGGTTTTCTTCTTTTTTCTTTCGTCTCTTTCTTTTCTTTCTTTTCATTTTGAACTTTTTTTTTCTTTTTTTTTCTCTTTTTTTTTCTTTTTCTCTTTTCTTTCTTTCTCTTTTTTTCGACACACCTACCCATTAAGGTAGCATTTCTCCTCATGGTGGTCCTAATACTCACCCATGGGTAGCTTCACGCTTATCGGTTATAGGTGGTCTATTTTTTCCTTTTCTTTTCAGAGACTTCTTCTTTGTTTCCAACCATATCATATATCGTAGCATAAGTAAACCGGGATGGACATCTAGGCAAACTGTCATTCACTAATCCGCCATCTCTTCAACCAGTCATCTCGCCGACCACTCAGGCTTCTACTGCTAAGATTTCGTAATCAAGTGCTCGTGAGTCTAGCCGAGATCAATCCACTCATAATACCGGATGAGAGAACATCTCGCACTTATCGTTTCTAGGGTTTTACCCTGCAGCAAACAATGTCATCACCGAATATATGCCTAACCATCAAGGACTTTTTTTTTCACTCCACTGGGACTCAACCCTGAAACTAATACTGATGCGGGCCTCAACCCTGGGACTCATCCCTAAAACTGATACCGATGTGGGCCTCAACCCTGTGACTCATCCCATAAACTAATACTCATATGTTGCTGCTTCTGGTTGGCTTCCATTTGCCGCTTTCTTTATTTCTTCTTTGAAACCTGTGAATACAGTACAAAATAAAACACAACAAATAAAAGAATACAAATATGTTACGTGTATGCATGCTTGCATGGATGAATTTCCTATTCTGTTGGGTTAGGTCTTCCGCCAGTCCTCCTGGTGATCGCTCGGCCTTCTATTCCTCAAGGAAAATACTGCTTCAATATGTTCACGTTGATTGGCTTGGTGAACTCGTTCCCTTTCAAATCTGACAGCCTCACTGCCTCATTTCCCATTACTTTCTGGACTATGTAGGGTCCTTTCCAATTGGGCCTGAACTTTCCTCTCGGATCCGTCGTCGACGGTTTTGACTGCTTAAGTACCAGATCACCCTTTCTGATCTTGGTAGGACGCACCTTCTTATTGAATGCTCGAGCCAACCTCTTCTGATATAACTGCATGTGACATAAGGACTTCATTCTCTTCTCATCGAGCAATGTCAACTGTTCAAACCTCTACGAGGCCCATTCACGCTCAGGTAATTTTGCTTCTGCTAATACCCGCATAGACTATATCTTGACTTCCACTGGCAGTACCGCTTCCATTCCGTAGACCAAAGAATAAGGTGTGGCTTATGTTGTTGTTATCACCGAAGTTCTGTACCCCCACGGGGCATACGGTAGCTTGTCGGCCCAATCTTTGTAGTTTTCCGTCATCTTGGCTAACATCTTCTTTATTGTCTTATTGGCTGCCTCGATTGCCCCATTTGCCTGCGGTCGGTAAGGTGATGACTTTTGATGTCCTATCTCATACTTTTGTAGCATTGCCTTTGTTTCTCCTTGAAACTGGACTCCATTGTCTATCACTACATGATGCGGCATTCCATATCGATATATGAGATTCCGGGCTATGAACTTTGCCATCGTCTTTGCTGTAACGTTGCGAAATGATTCGGCTTCGACCCTTTTCGAGAAGTAGTCTACTGCCACTACTATGTATCCCGAGTGCAGACCGCACTACCGTCTATTCAGATTCGGCTATAGAATTTACGTCCGGGTTTCCATCCGATATACCGCAAGAGATAACACATATTTCATTCATCCCATGGCCACAACTTACATGAAACTATAATACGCATGCGAAGAAATAATAATAACTAGCGGAAAGAAAGTACAGGAATAAATAAAAAGGTGGCCTCAGGTCTAATTTCTTAAGTCGTCTATTGGAAGTGCGTTAGACGGCTTTCGGAAGGGTTAACACTCTGCAACTCCTCCGGTTCACTGGTTCAACGTTTTCCTTCGTTACCTCGCTGTTTTGGGCTGCTATTTCCTCTGTTTTGCTGCTATTTTTTGGTCACTATTTTTGCGGTAATTGGGGATTGTTTTGGCTTACTGTTTCACGGTAATATAGGTGTATTGGGGATACTATTTGTGCGGTTATTTGGGCAGTTTCTGAGCTGATTTTTTGTAGTTTCAGGGTGCAGTTCATGGGCTATTTTAGGGCAGTATTTACGATAATTGCAGGGGCTGTTTCAGGCTGTGTTTTACGATAATTGTAAGGGTAGTTTGGGATGCAATTTCGGTGATATGGGTGCAGGTCAGGGAGGTGTTTTTTCGGTGATATGGGTGCAGGTCAGGGAGGTGTTTTATTGTTGTTGCCGAGTGGCTTGTGGTTCGTTGGCAGTGTGTGCGTCTGCCGAGTGGGTTGTGAAGGCTTTGTATTTGTCTGCTGAGTGGGGGTGGATTTTTCTTTAGTGAAGGCTGCTTGTCTTATGGCAATGGACAGGTCACGTTGAGGGCCATTTCATGGCTGTTGATGGATTATTGGGTTAATGAGCAGTGGTTGCTGCCTATGTGAGGGCTGTGCGTGTAGTTTAGGGTTTCTGGTTGGTGAGTGATGTTGTTGTTGATCATTTGCGTCAAGCTGGGTAGGTCGTATGCTTGAATGGGGGCTGCGTGAGTGCTTTTTGCGTGAATGAGCTAGGTTATTTTCTTTGTGTTTTCGTGAGAATGAGCCAGGGGTTTCAAGGTTGGGTTTAGGCTTCTTTTTATAGGCAAGAGTTGGGGTTTACCTTATGTGAATAGGGAAAGAATATTGTGTAATTATGGGGGGGATATTTTAATTAGTGTGCTATAAGGAAAAATCTATTTAATTATGGATGTGATTTGGTTTGATTTGATTTGATCTCTTTTAATTAGGAATATGATTTAATTTGATTTAATTTGATTTCTTTAATTTGGGAAGGTTATTTAATTGGATTTGGAAGGTGACTGATGAGATTTGATTTGAATCTTTTAATTTGGGAATGTGATTTGTCTTGATTTTAGCATGTGTTTAATGTGTGATTTTGTTAATTTGGAAGCTTTGGGCGTAGCGTTTGGTCTATTTGGGCGTGAATGGTTTGTTTTAGTGGGCTTGGTGTATGGTTTAGGTGATGTATGGGCCAAGGATAAGTTTAAAACAGAGGCTTAACGAGCAAATCCGAAGCTAAGCAAATGAATTAAATCTAACAAGGTTTCAATTTCTGACTCTTCCCTTCCAACGTCCGTTTCCCGCGACTTCCACAACTTAAAGAGGTAGTGTCTCCATGTGAGACTCATCATCGGGACTTATATGAAAAAATGCAGTGCCTACAATTATTATATTGAATATGAGCATTCGGTAGAATCCAAGTGAAAACGGAACGAGTTTGAATGATCCGATAGAATATGTAAGTTTTCGGTAAAAGTGAATTTTTGCGCATAAAGATGTTTTATTTTGATGATAGTTATGAGGTATTTATGAAATTATAATAATATTTAGTTAAATCTGAGAAGGTTCGGAGGGTTCGGAACCCTTCCATAGCGTTTGCGGAAACGTTTTCAGAAGATTTTCTCAAAATACATCAACCGAAAATTTAGGTGAACTAGTGGCTTGGAATAGTTTGTAATGGTGTTTTAAGATTACTGAAGTATTGAAATCGGACTTGATTTGGATGTTTAATAAAGATCCGAATTTTATTGTAGTTTAGTCGAGAACTCTGTAAGTCGTGTTTTGGACGATATTTCACCATTTGTTTTGCCGGATGTTACTAGAACCTGGACTTCTCGCGAAGCCAGGTATGTAACCCATGTGATGCATTCTCGAATCGTTCTTTTCATGCTTTATATATATATATATATATATATATATATATATATATATATATATATATATATATATATATATATATATATATATATATAGACATGATTGAAAGGTTTAGGATAGTTAAAGATGTTCTTGGGAAAGGACTTTGAGATCGTGTATATTTGAGATAGTCGACCATCATAGGTACGGACTCTCGTTATTGCTATGATGTGAAGGGGAAATGTTTAATGTGTTGATTCCTATGAATGGATCTGAGTGTATGAATATGTGATAGTATGTCTATGTATATGTAAATGAACAAGTATATGAATAAGCATTGGTACATGAATTTGAATATGTTTATGATGATAAGCTATGTACAATTTGAGTATGTAACGGTAAAGAGAATAAGTCATAATTTCTTAATTTGCATTAGCACGTGTAGATATGTGTCATTGGGATAAGTTTTTTATTGATTAATGTATACGATTTAACGGTATAGAGGTTGAGTTGGTATAGGCTAAGTCTTTTCCGAGTGATGGAAGTTCGTGATTGATATGATACGTATATGAATAGTGAATGTTGATCGATAAGTAAAGAATGTGAGGATTGTAAAGGTCATGGTATTGGAATTCAAAGTAATGGGTATATTCATATGTTTGATATATATACGTATGTGTATGATGATTCTGAATGATAAAGCAATATTTGTCATGTATATGCTTATGTACGAGAAATCGTGTGATGAGTTTGTGTCACGTGATATGTGTGTATGTGTGTGTATGTTTAATTGATTGATGTTCTCGTGGTATAAAAGTCGAGCTAGTTAGGAATTCCTTCGGACGGAATTCATCTCATACATATTCTAAAATAGGTAATGAGTCTCGTACTAGCATTGTATGTGTAAGTCAGTCGTATATGTGTGTTGTTTGATTATGTGCTTTGTGATGTATTCGTTGTTATGTGTGTTTTTGGTTTGTTGCACGATGATTGTATATATGTCTGAGTGTATGTATATGTATGATCGAACTCGTAACATATATGAACTAGTAATATATATGGATAATTTATGCTTATGCGAAATGAATGGATGATTTGAAAATTGATGTGAATATTAGATGTTTTAAAGCGTGTTTCTTAAGTTTTATTGGTATGTATATATATGTAAGAATTATGAAATTATGTTTGCATGAATATAACAGAAATGTGCTATGGTGTGTGTAAATACATATGAATCCCTAATGTCAAGCTATTGTAAGGATATTGTGATTAAAGAAAGTTTGTTTTAGTATAGAAGATAGTTTGTAATCGAATAGGAGAAAGTTTGATTGATTTTTCGATTTGATGGTATTCCAAAAGTGGATATTTGTGATAAGAGCATAGATGTATGACTTCATGTTTCACGTGATTGAAGTGGATTTGATATTAAACGATATAATCTATGATATTCGAGTTTTGCTTTGCATACTTTGGATATTAGTTATTTGATTGGCACATATGTAGATATGTAAATATGAAAATTTGACATGGGTTAAGTATAAGGATAATAACAAGTAATAAATCAGAACTTGCAACAAAATAAATTTAATAATTCTAACAAACTGCTGATATATTTGACTTGTTTGTTCGTAGTTTATGTTTGACTTGTTGGTTGTTATACTAGCATAGTTACTTACTGAGTTTTTATTACTCACACCAAATCAGTTTGTTAGTTTTGCAGGTTGGCTACCTGATGGTTCAAATATTTCAACTTTGGAAGTCATTCTCGATATGCGAATCACCCAAGCGGCAGTCACCCTCGCAAGTGTCTTGGGATAAGCTTTAGAAAGCGTAGGATTTGGGATTCATATTCTATTTGTCATGTTGAGCACTTTGTTTGTAAATATTGAGTAAATGTTTTGATTTCTTATGATATTGTGGGCAAAGCCCTTGAGTGTTGATAGATAATGAGGGCACGGAGCCCTTAAGATATGATTTGATGTGTTTTGTGTGAAACTGAGGTCCTTTTCATATGTGATGTTTATTTCAGGTTTCAGTTTGATGTTGGACTGTGATCCAGGTTGTCCAGTTTTAGGATACATCATGCCGGATTTTTCGTAAATATAGAGGCTTATGGAGATGGGTCAATTCTGTCTCCTGCTGATAGCATCTTGCTTCTGGCGGGGTATTACAATACTGAAGATTATATTGATAAAACTACTAAATTTTATTCATAATAAAATATAAATATACAACGTATTTATAATAAATATATCAAAAATTAGCGCGCCGAGCACCAACTCTAACAATATTTTGGTGCTAGACTATATTTCAGATTGCCAAATTTTAGGGTAAGTCATGTTCATTTTTGTTAGATTTGGAGTTTAGTGAGATGGGTTATGACTGTCTCATGCCGGTAGCGTCTTGTCTTCGGCATGATGTTACACATAATAGCAATTATAATCCACTAGGCATAGAAATTGAATAAATCTCCACGAATAATGTAGTAATTTTTACTTCATTCCGAAGTCATTGGTCAACTTCTGTATTTTGCAATCTTGTACTTTCTTTTAGGTTCATCACATTATTACATAAAGGAAAACCACATTCGGTATCAAGTACCTAAAAAGTAAAGTTTGCATAATATAAGTGAATTTCAATCATAAACATACTCGAGTTAGATGACGAAGTACCTTTTTGCTTCTTTGACTTCTCAACTTTCAAGCCTCGATATTCTTTCTTCAAGCGTCATTTCTTCCCGCAACAAGAGTTAGAGCCCTTGGGATTTTCATTCTGAATAGCACTACCATCCTTCTTATCCCTTATAAGAAACACAGAAGACTTCTATGGTTTAAAATCATTCTCTCCAACATTTAGCATATTATGAAAATCTCCTAAAGTTGCATCCATTTTATTCATATGAAAGTTCATGATGAATGGTTTGAATGTATTGGGTAGTGATTGCAACACGAGATCTTGACAAATCTCACTATCCATATTGAATTTGAGATTGGTCAATTTTTCAATTAAACCAATTATCTTTAGCACATGATCACTAACAGGTTATCTATCATTCACGATAGAACAAAATAGAGATTTAATGGTCTTTTATCTCTCTGAGCATGTAGAAGTATAGAACAACTCCTTTATATATAATATGATAGTCTTTGCATCCATTTGCTAGTGTTAGATTTGGAGTCCCGAAGATGTAGAGTCAAGAATCACACATGTTGTTTGCTTATCGTCGTCCATATGCTTCTTCCAAGCATTAGACTCATACTGTGTTAAATCCTCACCGGATTTTGTAGGAATATTCCTTTCAATGACATAAATAATTTTCTCTTGCCTTAGCATAATTTTCAATTTACGGTAACAATCTATAAAGTAATTTCTATTATGTTTATGGGCATCATTGATGCTTCTTGGGTATATTGCTTGTTATTACGTTTATGATTTAACCTATTGTACGGGCCAAATTTGGGCCAAGGGAAAATTTGACTTTTCGCTTCGGCCCCAATACTAAATACACCCCAAATTCCCCTAACAGTACCCAAGATAAGACCCAAGCCCTAGTTGTCATCTCAAGCCTACACACATAGGGAAGGCCCAATACCCTTCAATCTAAAAGACCAAAGACTCTCAAAGGAAGCCCAATTTTATAAGTCTATATTGGCCCAAAGATATTTCATAAGCTCACACCCAGTACAATGTCATACATAAACCATATCCCATCATTTTCCAGCCCACAAAACGCCCAAACTCTTAACTACCCCTCATGCATAAGCTGTTTCCAGCTTCCAAACGGACGAGCAATTAAGGGCAATAAATGCACGTGTTTCCCGAAAGTGTGTATATAAGAGAAGAAAGTCTACGAGAAAAGGGACGGAGGTATTACAACTCAGAGCTTAATAATATTCTCTCCAGAGCTCTCAGAACCCCCTACCTATCGCCTTCACGGCAGCTCACGGGGATCAAGGTAATCTCTGACCTTGCTCCTCCTCCTACGGCATCTACAGCTCATTTCCACCACTGACTTGGGCGTCGGAGTGCCTTTGGCATCCACCACACCGATGGGTAGATTATCATCGCTCACTCTACTTCTTATTTTTCAGGATCGCTAGTGCCCATAACCAATAAAATCTCGATTGTGGACCTCGGCCGTAAACCAACGTCTACAATTTGGCGCCCACTGTGGGGCCCTAGCGATTTGTAGTAAGCAAACCTTTATTTAGTCTATGGGACTTGCGAACATAACGATAGCTTCGAGCAGCGAGCCTTCGGATCATCTAGCAAACCAATTGGCCATCCTCTAGGAACGATTACCGGTTTTGGAAGAAGAGAATTCAGCCATGAGAAGTTCTAATAGCGACCTCCAAAGACAGTTGGAACATATTTCATCCACCTCCAGACGAGGAGGATTCATAGATCCTCCCAATCGACCTGACAGCCAACCCAACTTGATGGAGACACCCGGTAATGAAACGAGCTACATTCCCCCACCCGAAGATCATCCAACAATTCAGGAGAGGAATTAGCATATACCAACAGCCGAACATACACCAAATACAGCCTCATCAATGCGCAGGGAGATTAAGGAATTCAAGGAGGCAATTATGTCCAGCCTACCTAGTACCAGGGTACCTCTAAAAAGAAGCAGAGCATGTACCATTTCGGACACCTCTTTCGTCGAGGCAATCAACTCAGTCGAACTCCCACAAAAATTCAATCCACCCGATAGGAAGTTGTACGATGGATCAACCGACCCAGACGATCATATAATCCATTACAAGTACAAAATGATGTCCACATGCCTATCTTCGTATCAGAGGGAGGCTGGTATGTGTATGCGATTCAGTGTTAGTGTCATAGACATGCCTAAGGTCTCTAAACATGATATGTGTGTGAATAAATCAAATGGAGTTGCGGAAATACTCACTTTGATCGGATGAGAAAAATTCAAAACTTTCTTTGAAGATGAAGCTCCAAGCCTTGCATTTGAGTTCCAAACTCTTGGGTGAGTTTCCCTATCACCTTTCTTTGACTCCTTATGTGCTAGTAAGAACAAAAATTGAAGCAAAAATTGCCCTCCAAGAGTTGCAATATTCGGCCATGAGAGAAGAAAATGGGAGAGATAGTGAATAGTTCCTAACTTGTAAAAGTGTGTGTGTTTTGACCAAAAAGAAGCCTTTTTAAAGTAGCCAACTACTTCCATCACAAATAGTGACTTGTGATGTAAGTTGTGGGTCCCACCTATTTATGAATTCTAAATTCAAGTTGGCTTACACAACACACTTTGGGCCCGGTTCATTTAATCCGACTAAACAAATTTTCGTCGCAACGTAATTAAATCTAATTTAATTAAATAATAATACCCAGTAAAATTATTACGGAATTCGCTTACGAATTAATTCCAAATTAATTCGTTCGCTTGAATTAAAATCCAATTTTAATTTCACATTGAAATCCAATTTCAATTAATTTATCCGAATATTATTTTAGCCCAATTAAATAAATTAAATAGTAAAATCTAATTTAAATATTAAATTTACTTTGCCGATTAATTTCAAATTAATCGTGTTCTCTCTTCTTGATGAATTTAATCCCAGATAAAATTCTTACCGTAATTAATCCCAGATTAATTTTCTCTCTCATAATTAATCCCAAATTAATTCTGTTCGAGTCAAATGTCATCGGTGAATCTTTGGGAAGCGACCCAAGAGATCCATGGATATGTTGGCAGTAAATACGGTTGTCGGACTATTCGATACGTGGGTACCCGGTACCACGTTCTTACTGATTTACAAGACATGGTTGGCTTCTAGCAAAGCACCATGCCTACTCAATTCTCCATAAATATATTCAACATGGAATATATATAATTTGTATCAGGCGTAGTATACAATATTATTGCGTATTACGATCCAGTATCGGATGTCACATGCTAGGCCTAGGGCTGGAATTGTGTCTGCCCCGTACGAAGCATATATCGGATCACTAGCAACTAGTCTCTGTAATCGGATAATCATGACCTAGTCATACTATCCCGATAGCTGCAGCATTTAAGAGTATTAGTTCTGTATCCCTGCGTGATCATCATCTCCATATGACTGAAGTGATACTTCCATCTTGACATCACACCCAATACACTACGATTCTCAGTAAACCCAGAAGAGGCGTACGCAGAACCTGTTAAAGCTCCGGATGACCAAAACCAAAGCATACTGATTGTCGCAAGTAATAGCGATGCAAGTCTCAGGTTAAGACCACATACACCTACCCTGATTCGGATTCCCATAGACACGTAGTCATACTACCAATAGGACTCCGAGGGGTCTATCCAGAGCAAAGCTGTTCCCGTACCATCGGCTAACAGAACCTCATATCACACTTGCATAAGTATCCAATACTTAAATATATGAGAACTATGTCGTTAAACTTCTATAACGCGCACAAGTGTAATACTAGCCTATTCCGCATTATCGATGTCCAGTCTCGATAATACTATGACTAGGGATATTTAATGATTAAACCTTTCGTGGATTAATAATGTCTCATATCTTATTAATCCGGTACTAATCATATGGACTTTTATCATTTATATATCCAAGTAATCAAATTACAAATGATAAAAGAGCTATTTCATTTTTCACATAATTAATTTGTACAAAGAACACCATGTCTTTTACAAACAGTGATGTTATTGGTCATAATTGTCCAACAATCTCCCACTTGGTCTATAGCCAATCACTCAAGTGTCCAACACTTGAACTATGTACGGGTCGCTCATGCTTTTACTGAGAAATAGCTTTCGTCAGCGGAAGTGCAAAGTTATCATCTGAAACGATCTCTCGATCTTCACATCGCCATGATGTGTGATCTCACGAATCAGATGAAACCATCTGAAGTAAATACTTGGATCATAGATCCAAAATGCTTTTTTTGCTGCCTCAGCCGCAATAATGTATTCCGCTTTTGTTGTTCAATCGGCAACAGTATCTTTCTAGGAAGATTTCCAGCTCACTGTTTCGTTGTTCAAATAAAATATGTACCCTTATTGCGACTTACAATCATCTTTATCGGTTTGGAAACTTGCAACGGTGATCTCAGTCACCTCAAGTTCTCCATCTCCATAAATTAAGAAAGCATCATTAGTTCGTCTAAGATACTTAAGGATGTTCTGATAAATCCAGTGACCATCACCTGGATCGGCCTGATAGTGACTCCACATGCTCAAAGTGTATGAGACACCAGGTCGCGTACATGTTTTGTTGGGTTCTAAAGACAATCCCAAGATCATATTAAGCATGAAAGATGTTTAAATACGCAAAGGAATATAGCGGAAAATATACTCACAATGCTCGGTTGGATGTAGATGGAAAGTTTAAAACTTTTACCTCATTTGAAGTGCTCCAAGTTCCTCTTTGAATTTGTATGTTGAGCTCCAAGCTTTAGGTTTGAGATTCCAAACTCTAGGGAATGTTTCCCTATCACCTTTGTATGATCTTTGATGTGCTAGCAATGGAGATTTTTGCAACAAAAATCCTCAAGTCTTCTTTGTTGTTCACGACAAAACAAAGAAAAAATGAGAGGAGAGAATTCGGTGGAGAGAGAGAGAGAGAGGAAGTGAGTTGTATGTAGTATATTTGATTTTCCAAAAACCAAAAAAAAAAAAATATACCAAATGTGTTGAGAGCAAAAATTCATTTAATGCTCTCAACCACCTCCATCACCAAAAAGTGACTTCACTCATATCACAAAAGTTGATGTAACTTCCATCACAAAAGTGACTAATGATGTGACTTGATGTGGGCCCCACTTTATTCAAAATCCGAGTGGGCCCTCAAACACATCCCGGGCTCGGGTTCGTTAATTCTGAATTAACGAATTTTCTGTTGTGACTTAATTAAATCAAATTTAATTAAATAATTATGCCTAGCAAAATTACTATTAAAGTCGCTCGCGAATTAATTCTAAACTAATTCGTTCGCCCGAATTAAAATCGAATTTCAATTCCGTTATGAAATCTAATTTCATTTAATATATCGAATATATTATTTTATCGATTAATTCCAAATTAATCGTTCTCTCTCTATTAATTGAATATTATCCCAAATAAAATCTTGTCGTAATTAATCCTAGATTAATTTTCTATTTATTCTAATTAATCCCAGATTAATTTTGTTCGAGTCATACGTCATCGGTGTATCTTCGGGAAGCGACCCATGAGATCCCTGGATATGTTAGCAGTAAATTCGGTCGTTGGACTATCCGAACATGTGCGTACCCCGTACCATATTTTTACCGATTTACAAGACATGGTTGGCTTCTAGCAAAGCGCCGTGCCTACCCAATTCTCCAGAAATATTCTTTAAGGAATATATAATATATAATAGGCGTAGTATACGTAGTATTGTGTATTGCGATCCTGTATCAGCTGTCACATGCAAGGCCTAGGGCTGGAATAGTGTTTTCCACGTACGAAGCATATATCGGATCACAAGCAACTAGTCTCAATAATCGAATAATCATGACCTTGTCATATTATCCCGATAGTTGCAACATAATAGAGAACCAGTTCTATATCCCTGCGTGATCATCATCTCCATATGACTGAATTGACACTTCCGTCTTGACATCACACCCAATACACTACGATTCTCAATAAACCTAGAAGAGGTGTACACAAAACTTGTTAAAGTCCCGGACGACCAAAACCAAAGCGTATTGATTTTCGCAAGTATTAGCGATGCAAGTCTCAGGTTAAGACCAAATAGACCTACCCTGATGTGGATTCCCATAGACACATAGTCATACTACCAATGAGATTCCGTGGGGTCTATCCAGAGCGAAGCTGTTTCCGTACCATCGATAAACACAACCTCCTATCACACTTGCATAAGTATCCAATACTTAAATATATGAGAACTATATTGTTACGCTTCCATAACAAGCACAAGTGCAATACTAGTCTATTCCACATTATCGATGTCCAGTCTCGATAATACTATGACTATGGATATTTAATGATTAAACCTTTGTAGATTGATATCGTCTCATATCTTATTAATCCGGAACTAATCATAAGGACTTTTATCATTTATGTATTCAAGTAATCAAATTACTAAATGATAAAATAGAAATTTCCATTGTCACATAGTTAATTTGTATAAAAACCACAATGTCTTTTACAAATAGTGACGCTATGTGTCATAATTGTCCAACATGTTATGGCATACATAATCGATCTAACTGTTAAACGAACGGGATCCGATTCATTGAATCTCTCTCATCTTGAGTTTTAGGACACATGTCCTTAGATAGAGAGACGCCATGTGACACCGAAAGCATCCCTTTCTGGGCTGATCCATGTTGAATCTCTTAAACACTGTCAATGTACGAGTTCTCAGAGAGTGCCAATAACTTTTAGATCTATCCCAGTAGATCTTTATTCCTAGAATAAATGTTGTCTCTCCCAAGTATTTCATAGAAAATTTTTAATGAAAGCCAAGCTTTCACCGATTTTAGTATGGGAATGTCATTGCTAAGAAGCAATACATCATCAACGTATAGGACATTTGAATGTCAGTGTACTCCCACTAACCTTCTTATATACACAAGAATCATCTTCGTTTGGAATGAAACCATATTGTAATATGATCTCATCAAAATATTGGTTCCAAGAACGCAATGCTTTCTATCTTGTACATATTTCATATGGAGTCTGTCCAATAGATTTTGACGGAACCTTATTCAAAATAAGTATTGAACTGTTCAATGCGTATCCCCATAAGGAAATTGGTAGCTCAGTGCGACTCATCATAGACCTTACCATGTCCAACAAATTTCGGTTTCTCCGTTCGGACACATCATTCAAATGAGGTGTTCCGGGAGGAGTCCACTATAAAAGAATACCATATTCTTTCAAGTAATCGAGAAACTCATTGCTCAAGTATTCTCCACCACGGTCCAACTGTAATGTTTTAATACTTTTGATGGTCTGTTTTTCTCTACTTCGTGTCGAAACTCTTTGAATTTATCAAATGTTTCCAACTTGTGTTTCATAAGACAATAACCATAACGCGATGCAACATCCGTACAGGTTACAAAGTATTGATATCCACCTCTAGCCTGGTTAGACATGGGCCCACATACATCACCATGAACGAGGGCTAACAGATCGGTGGCACATACACCCTTACCACTAAAATGTGTTTTAATCAATTTGCCTAATAAACAAGATTCACAGATATTATATGAATTAGGATCAAATCCATCCACGTATCCACTCTTCGAAAGTGTGGATATACGAGTCTTGTTAATGTGTCCCAAACGATAATGCCACGAATAAGTCTCATCTGATTTACTTAGTTTGAGCCTTTTGTTTGCCATGTTATATGTTTGAGATTCATTTATATTCTAAATATAAATACTATTATTCACATCTAATGTGTATATCTCAATATCATCTTTATAAATAAAACACCCAGTGTTCTGGAACATAAAGGTTTACCCGCAATGGGTTAAACTATATATAGAGATAATGTTTCTAGGCAAACTAGGTATATTATAACAGTTTCCTAATTTAAGTATATGCCCAAATGGCAGTTCCAAAACTTAGGTTCCCACAGGCAAAAACAACGACTCTCGTCCCGTTTTTGACTCGCAGGTCGATCTCATCTGAAGCCAGTCTCTTGCTAATCAGCAGATCTCGCACATCAGTACATATGTATGTACCACATCCAGTATCAAAAATCCAATTTTTAAAACCAGTAGTGGACACATTTATTACAATAACAAATATACCTGAAGTCGGAGCCTTGCTAGTCTTCACTTCCTTTATGTCTGCCTTGTCCATACGGCACTCATGCTTCCAGTGACCCCATTTGCCACAGTTTAGGCAGACATCTTGGGATATGTCCTTTGGCATCCCGGACGAATGTGGCGATTTTGCTTTTGCCCTTTTTCTTCACACCCCCAGAAGCCTTCGGCCAAACCTTGGCCTTATGGGATGTCGAAGTAAGATGCGCCTTGCGCTTCTTGCCCTTTTAGAAGCTCTGGCTGTGCCTCATTGAGCATAGCCATTAACTCTCCAAGAGTTTTCTCTTGGTTCATGATGAACCTGCCCCAGCATTCGGGCAGAGACTGTAAGATCAAATCTATGGAAGTCTCGGCCTCATAGCTAATGCCCAGCTAACCTAGCTATTCTATGTCAGCAATCATCTGCGACACCTAGTGCTCGACAGATGTATCCTCTGACATACGCGAGCGAAAGAGCTTCTTTTGCAATTCATACTTCTAAGATCTAAGATTAGATCTATGAAGATCCTTTAATTTCAACATCATGGTATAAGGATCTAATCCTTAGTTCTGGTGACGAAATTAAGGAATCATTGTGGCAACCATAACAGATTGAGCACTAAAGTTATCATCACGATGAGTCTTCCTAAGTTCATGCTCTACTATTTGCTCAACTCCGAGCTCAGGGCCCGAGAGGTTTCTCTATCCAATAGAGTAACTTCTCAGCTCCCAGGACTATCCTGAGATTCATTTCCCAATCTGGAAAATTTACGACGTTAAAGATATTTTCTCCCAGGATTATGTCCTTTAACGCTAATCTTTCCAGCCATCTCGATTGCTATAGTCCAACTATCCAATTAACGATTTCAGGTACACTCAAAATATAATGGCTATTATAGTCCAACTATATAACCAACTACAAATAGAGTAGTGTGTTGTACAGTCTAACTGTTCAAAGAAAGCAATATTCAATATTAGTCCAACTAATATATATTTATAACAATGATAAATAAAAATAAAAGAGCGCGTGTAGCAAGTATTAAACGAAATTGCAAATTTAATACTAGCCTCCCATTATTTTTCGGCGAGCCTCTAACCCTCTGTTGAGTACTCGGGAAACCCAGTTTCCTAGTGGGCTAGGATCCCATTAAATAACACACAACCTTGACTTTGGCCAACAAGTTGTATGAAAATGAACTAGGTAGATCTCTAAGATCAATTGGATCTCATCCAATTCCTAGATCTGGTAGGTGGACCTCCAAGTCCGAGATATATATCCAATAAATATTTCCTAACCTTTTCCTCTGAATCAACTAAGCTTTGGCTTTGGCTCAACAAGCTTAATGATTCCAGGTAAGAGTGACCCATTGACAGTGGGAAAGCTTCGCAATCCACGTCGATGTACAGAAGTGACCTTGGCTTTGGCCAACAAATCACAACTGCCCAAGACATGCAATATGTAACTAAGCTTTTGTGGTTCAAACACATCCGCGATGGACAATGATCTTAACTTTGGCCAACAAACCAATGCCAATCTTGGATCTTGAGAGAGAACCACTCAATGGAAGGAAATCGCTTAATATTAAGTGAAGGTTTTTCGCGTAAATTGGCAACCAATTTATTATCTTTGATTAGGTCTCATCATACACCCTTAAGCATGCATTCTAAAAGCATAATAAGGCGCGATAAAATAATAATGATATGTGGATGGATATATAACAATTTGTTCCTAGAAAAAATATCTCACTTTCCTCTCTCCTGCTAGCACTATTCATTCTTCTACCCAATTACATAATACATTAAAGAAACCTCATTTACATTGAGGGGAATTGGTGGGAAGAGAAATACAAAGAGTAAAGAGATAATAGGCTGGACACGCAGGTCCAATTTAATAAATTCCAAATTTATTACAATAATTTCTAAAATTTCCCCCACACTTCTAATATCCATCCGATATACAGTATTCATACAAATACATCCAAGTATTCACACAAAGTATGTTGTTCAATCAATATAATCCAATTAATTAATCTTTAATTAATGACCATCCAATGTTCAAACAACGATTTGATTTGCGCGAGTCCAACTCGTTTAAGAAAAAATACTCAAAATACGTATTCTTGAATTATATCGAACTACAATTTTAAATCCAATTTAAATTGTATCCAATACTAATTCAAATTTAATTCCAAATTAAATAATTACACTTATTTATGTGCTTTAAAGACTTGGATTCCAAATCCAATCTAAATGGGTCTCAAAGGCTCATTTAGTATCCAATACTATTCAATTAAAGTCCAATAGGCTTTCAATTAATTTTTAAGGCATGGGCAAAGCCAATATGGATCAAACCCAAAATGCCAAGGCTCAAATAGGAATCACCCTATTGCCAAAAATAAATTTAGGCCCAATTAAAATTTTAAAGGCCCAATAGTCATATTTGGACTTTATGGAAATGGTTTTAGGCCTAATTGGATCCAACCCAATTGTCCAAAATGATACTTGGCCCAACCAAGCACATTAAGCCCAATTACAACAAATTAAATTAATACATTATTCCAAATTACATATTAATCCAATTCAAGTGTAATTAACATAATTAATCAACTAATCTAATGTTTCCAAAATACTAATTAATCCCATTAATCATGCTCATTAATTCCAATTAATGTCCAACACAAATTGAAGTAAAATCAATTTTACAACATGCTTAGGCTCACGGCAATGGCAAAGAAATTATCATGCAATTTGATTTCAATCTAATTAAATCAACATTTAACATACATTTCATGCCAACAACACATCCAGTTGCTAATTTTCAAAAATATCATCATGAGCACTACATAGGGTTCCATTCGGCCATGGCTTAGGATTTGGGGAAATTTTTTGATCCTATCAATTTCACAAATCCAATGATGCACAAATCCAATTCATCATCATCCAACCACAACCAAACAATCAATTTCGAATTTTCACACTCCAAGTATAAAATCCCTAAATTAAAGTTTGGAACCCTAAAATTGAAATCAAGTTTAGATTGGCGCTCTGATACTATTGTTAGTGTCCTAGACATGCCCAAGGTCTCTAAACATGATATATGTGTGAATAAATCAAATAGAGTTGCGGAAATACTCACTTTGATCGGATGAGAAAAATTTAAAACTTTCTTTGAAGATGAAGCTCCAAGCCTTGCATTTGAGTTCCAAACTCTTGGGTGAGTTTCCCTATCACCTTTCTTTGACTCCTTATGTGCTAGCAAGAATAAAAATTGAAGCAAAAATTTCCCTCCAAGAGTTGCAATATTCGGCCATGAGAGAAGAAAATGGGAGAGATAGTGAATAGTTCCTAACTTGTAAAAGTGTGTGTGTTTTGACCAAAAAGATGCCTTTTTAAAGTAGCCAACTACTTCCATCACAAATAGTGACTTGTGATGTAAGTTGTGGGTCCCACCCATTTATGAATTCTAAATTCAAGTTGGCTTATACAACATATTTTGGCCCCGGTTCGTTTAATCCGACTAAACGAATTTTCGTCGCTACGTAATTAAATCTAATCTAATTAAATAATAATACCCAGTAAAATTATTAGGGAAGTCGCTTACGAATTAATTCCAAATTAATTCGTTCGCTTGAATTAAAATCCAATTTGAATTTTGCATTGAAATCCAATTTCAATTAATATATCTGATATATTATTTTAGTCCAATTAAATAAATTAAATAGTAAAATCCAATTTAACTATTAAATTTACATTGCCGATTAATTCCAAATTAATCGCGTTCTCTCTTCTTGACGAATTTAATCCCAGATAAAATTCTTGTCGTAATTAATCCCAAATTAATTTTCTCTCTCATAATTAATCTCAGATTAATTCTGTTCGAGTCAAATGTCATCGGTGAATCTTTGGGAAGCGACCCAAGAGATCCCTGGATATGTTGGCAGTAAATACGGTTGTCGGACTATCCAACACGTGTGTACCCGGTACCATGTTCTTACCCATTTACAAGACATGGTTGGCTTCTAGCAACCATGCCTACCCAATTCTCCAGAAATATATTCAACATGGAATATATATCATCTATATCAGACGTAGTATACAATAGTATTGCGTATTACGATCCAGTATCGGATGTCACATGCTAGGCCTAGGGCTGGAATTGTGTATGCCCCGTACGAAGCATATATCGGATCATTAGCAACTAGTCTCTGTAATCTGATAATCATGACCTAGTCATACT
>SKCR01046438.1:0-56862 GCA_019454045.1 Zanthoxylum bungeanum
CTACTCAACATCCTCATTTGCCTCCTCTAGTTCTACTTCTGAAATATTATGCACCCTATCTGTGATACCTCACTTTTAAATTTTAAGTGCTTCCTCATCCATGTTCCCCCCCCCCTCAAAACCAGCAAACACACACACACATTCCTAATAAAACTCAACCACCACTTTCTATTTAAAAACAACCAAACTCTAGTTTTCATTTGGTGTCTGCTTAGTGTGAATTCAATAGAAAGTAAGCAGTGTATTGGATTTATTTCCATAGATCAGTGAGCAATTAGAAAGAGAAACGGACTAGTAGAGAGAGAAAATACAAATGTTGTAGAGAGAGAAATCAAGTAAGGAGAGAGAGAGACTTGTTCATCATCTTCCGACCATCATTTTCGGCGAGTGACCACTCCAAGAGAATCCTCTTGGCGAGACGAAGCCAGCGCCCTCACACGTCGTCGCGTCGCTGCCCCACGCGCCACCGTGCGTGCACAACAACTCCCGAACCAGAATCTTTCCCTCGTCGAGATACACAAGTACACTTCGGATAACCAAATCGGACTTTCAGTTGTTGTGAAACGAGCCAAAAATGAGAGTTAACGTCGTTCGACCATTCGTTGGTGACCACTGAGCATCCGCCATAACCACCAGCATCATTGTGATCTTGGTGACGTGTACTGTCTATTGATCATCTCGTTATGGAATTTTGAAGTCATCGGAGCTCGGTACGTTATATTTTACAGTTTTAGGGGTGTAAATATATGATTTTGAAAGTTTTGGACTTATTCGTAAATAGACATGATTAGGGACACAAATTTGTAAATTCTTATTTTTATTGAGTAATAGGTGATAACTCAGTGTTGTAGGACTAAATTGATAATGTTGGACAGTATTAGGGGTTAAATTAAAAATTTAGAAAGTTTAAGGATAAAAACCATAATTTTAGTAAAATATAGGTACCCGATTATAATTTTACACTTTTTATCCCTAAACTTTGGAAAAAGTATAAACTTTGTACGATCAGGTCCCTATATTTTACTAAAATTAGGACGAAACAAAACAAAAAATTATTACGGTGTAAAAGTTCCCACGAACTCTAAACACAAGTGGCAGTTGTGATAGGAGTCAAAAATTTAATCTTTCGGTAAGGTCAATATTATCGGAGGATAATATTTTCGACATTACTACTTAAATTTATTCCCTCTTAAAATATTATCGGATGATAATATTTTCGACATTACTACTTAATTTTTTTTACCGTTTGGGTATCTGATAAGTTTGCAATACTTCATTTAGCCTATGATATTAAAATAGTGTGTGTATATATATATATATATATAAACAAAACAAAAATCTCAGTTTTGTTGGCTTTCTTTTTTGTTACTTTTTGTTATTATTTTGTTGGATTGATTAGAGACTGATAAAATTTCCTTATTAAAATTTTTCCTTTACATTTACCGACCAAAGTTAACGACGCCTTCCAAATCATTTAGGCTTTGTCCTTTTTCTCTCTCTTTCTATTCGAAATTTTGTATTAAAATCTTTTATCTTATTAATAAAGCACTCTTGACTAAGTCTTTTAAACAATTAAACCTATGATTAGATAAGTCTTTACATGCTAACTTAATTTGGATGTAAGAACTATGATGTTTCCCTCATTATAGAGGTTTATTTATTAAAAAAAAAAATTGATTAATTTTGTTTTTAAAATATTATATTTATCCTTTAATACTCTCTTTTTTTTTAATGTTTTAACGTTAAATACCAAATGAGATATTAAAAATTTATCAGAGATACATGTGGTAAAAACAAAAATTTAAAGAGGAAAATATAATTATAAACAGTAAAATGTCGAATTGCAGAATTCTATTTTATAAAATCAAAATAAAATGAATCTTTCGCCTCTCAGCACTATTCTAAGTTCTAACATGCAACCAAGTTTCTAAGACGAACAAATATTTCAAAGATTTGATTTGATTTGATTGCTGCGGTAGAGAAAGACTGGCATTTTGGGTTCCCACGTTTGGGCAGGGAAACAAATTTGACTTCGCTAATTAACCATTTAATTAGAGGATGATAATCTTGTCCACAAATATGTAATTACGTGTCCAATGTGGGTTGAATTTGATAATTTATTTTAGTAGGTTTGTGTTTGCACTAAAAATATAAAATAAAATCCGACCCAGTTAAAATAACTCATGTAGTGTGTTCTAGTTGTTAATGTAGTTGACAGACTCCTTTTGTTGGGTGTATTGATCTGCGTTCTGTCCTCCTCCTCCATATACTACACTTGTAACTCCTACACTGTTCACAACCTGCATACTAAGCACCTCTAAGCATTTGTAGATTCGCTCTATGTGGGCATTCACAGTTGTGCTTTGCCCTGACTCATGTATTCCTGCTGCTCTTTTGGGGTGGTTTCATTTTGTAGGCCATATGGAGTTGTTATTGGTAATCTCTTCCAGTAGATCCCAAGTTTGATTTTTACCCTTCTCCATCAAAGCACCTCCAGCGGCTGTATCTACTGTGATTTTCATCATCCCAGTGAGCTCATTGTATAAAATTTGGACCCGCTGTCATTTAGCTATCTCATAATGCGGTTACTCGCGCAGCAAGCCTTTGTATCTCTCACATGTCTCATTGAGGGACTCTGACTTATACTGCACAAAAGACGTGATGTTATTCCCTAACTTAGCAGTCATGGCTAGGGGGAAATATTTTTCAAAGAATTTCGTAGCCAAGTCTGCCCAAGTCGTAATTGACCCTACTAGTAGTGAGTGGAGCCATCCTTTGGCTTTATCCTTTAAGGTGAATGGAAAAAAACGTAGGTGAACTGCTTATTCTGCCCATCTGTTGTAATTGAAGGTGTCGTAGACTTCCAAGAAGTTACTAATGTGACATTGAGATCTTCAGTTGCGCATTCTCCAAACTACATTGATTGGTGTATCATCTAAAAGCACGTTTTGATATCACATGAATTAGCTTGCAACGGTCGTAGGACGATACAAGATATAATTCAATCTATAACCGGTATTGTCTTATCCCGATTGGGAATTGGTGGTGCCGCGTCCAAGGGTTCAGGCTACTAATTATTCATGATGAGTTATGGGTCTTGGCTTTCTCGTTTGTCCTTTCTCAACTAACAAAAAGTTGATGAGTGATAAATGTATCACTATTTCTCACTCATTTGACCTAATATTTTGTATATTTTCTTGAGTTTTGTGAATATTTTGATGTGTTTTATGTTATTTTGTAGATGAATAAAGTTTCAGGACCCTCTGGAGGTGATTTGGGGCCAAAATATGGAAAAACGGACAAAAGGGTATTTTCGTAATTTTGTGCGTCGCGACGCCTAACATGCGCATGAGCTGCTAACGTGCGTCGGGTCCCCAAGTCAGAATCTGTGAAGTTTGACTTTGCTAACGTGCGCCGTGTCACGTGTCACCATCACAGCCGATCTGCTAACGTGCACTGTGCCACGTGTCATCATCCTATGGTGCCGACAATCGCCATTGCCACATGTCGACACGTGTCATCACGCGTGTCAGCCACGTCATCATCCACGTCAACAGAAGACCGAGTCAACCTGCCACGTGTCAGCCACGTCATCATCAACCAATCACAGTGTGCCACGTGTCGCAATTCTATGGTGCCGACGATCACTTTCACCACGTCAGCGCCACGTTAGCGCCATGTCAGCTTAATTATTGACTCATTTATCCAAATTGCCAAGTGGCAGATAAGAATCTGAAATAGACGAATCACGAGCTGCCACGTCAGCACGTCGCGACTCAAGAAGAAACGTGCGCGTCGCGACGCGCGATGCTTATTGACGCCTATAAATAGATCTCGAAATTTCAGTTTCAGATGTACCTTCCTTTCTGAATTCTCTGATATAAATAGGGAGTTTTCTATCTAGTTTCTTTTAAATTTCAGTTTTGTAATTAGTTTTAATTACGTTCTGTAATAATAGTAATTTACTTTCTTTACTTTTACAATTTTTACTAATCAACCATGAGGAGGTAACTTCCCCTTGCTAGGGTGAAAGGTAATTCTTTTACTATTGCTATTTAGATTAATCTCCCTTAAATATAATATATTCACTATTTAAAATTTGACGTAATAAGGATACCGCTATACTGGTCGGTTGGTAATTCATTTTAAACTGGTTTAAACCTGACTAAGCAAGGATACCGCTAGATTGGTCGGTTGGTAATTAAATTTTCTTACCGCCTATATGGCGGGTTTATTTTGGTTCCGCCTTTATGGCTGGTTGGACTTAATTTGACTTAATCAGGTTACCGCCTATATGGCTGGTTGGTAAAACAATCACAAGTTGATATATTATATTAAGGGAGATATCTAAATAGTAAATAGTAAAAGTTGATCCTTTTACCTTAGCATTTTATTTTATTGTAATTTACTTTTCAGCTTTTACTTTACCGCAATTACTTTTCAGCATTTTTACTTTATGTCTTTTATTTTACTAGCCCTAGTTATGTGTCGTAAGTAAGTTAGTTATTTGGGGTTGTGATGACTTCTAATATCACCGGTTTATAATGGGTTGTTTTATAGTTTGGGTAATTTAAAGGTTCACTTATTAAGTCTTAAGCTTAATACGTCTTGTTAATTGACCACTAATAAGATTGATCTGGTAAATCTAAAATAAAGACAAAGGAATTTTAGGTTTCAGCCTTAGACTTAATAGCTCACGATCTTCCTTGAGGATAGATAACCCTTTAATAGATTTCCTTACATGATAGACATATACCTGTCGGGCGGGGGTAGCCATAATTGGAACTTAAACTTAATGAATCCAGGCAATTTGGTTGACATAGACATATGGTTCAATTGGGTTAAACTGGGTATTTGCGTCTGACCATCGACAGAGGCTTTCGCATAATTTAGTGTTCCAGGTTAGTAAACCGATATATTACCATCGTCTGACCATCGATGGTTCTTGCGTTATACACGTGTGATTACGCACCGGTCAAGTTTTTGGCGCCGTTGCTGGGGACTTATTTATCTTTCACTATTAGTTTTGGGGTTAGATACGTTACTTGTATCTAATTTCTTTTTACTTATTGTTTTTGTTTTCTTGTGTTTCAGGTTCTTAGAAACTACATGAGACGAACCAGAAGCTTTGAACTCCGACCGCTCGACCCAGAAATTGAAAGAACCATCATATAGTTGAGAAGGGAAAGGCGTGAAGGCCAAGAAGCTTTAGTCAACATGGAACCTGAACCTTTGGAGGTTGCACCACAAATACCCATTCGAGACAGAACTATTCCGGTGGTCGACGGCTTCATTTCCTGTATTGTACTTCCTCATTTACCAGCAAATGCGTGTGACATCAAATCATGCATTCAGATGATTCAGTAGTCAGTACAGTTTGGGGGAAAAGCAACTGAACATCCTAATACCCACATCAGCAACTTCCCGAAAGTTTACGGCACTTTCAATTACAACCGAGAAGCTGAAGAAGCAATGAGACTGCGTGTTTTTCCATACTCCTTGAAGGACAGAGCTAAAGTTTGACTACATTCACTACCAGCAGGTTCCATCACAACTTGGAACGCTTTAGCCACCAAATTTCTTGCAAAGTACTTTCCACCAGCCAGAACTGGAAAGCTAAGGAATGACATCACATCCTTTGTACAACAAGACTCGGAAACTCTCTACGAAGCTTGGGAAATGTACAAAGATTTTCTCCGGAAATGTCCTCACCATGAGATTCCAAAATGGCTTCAAATCCAAACTTTCTATAATGGACTTTCTGGACTGATGAGAACCACAATCGATGCTGCTGTTGGAGGAGCTTCGATGGCAAAAGGAGAAGATCAAGCCTGGGACCTAATCGAAGAAATGGCCAACAACAACTCCTTGTGGCCAACAGAAAGGAGCATGATCCAAAGAATTGCAAGAATTTATGAAAGTGGAGCCAATACAGCAGTCAACGCCAAGCTGGATCAGATATGCAAATTTATGGAGACTCATACCACTGGATCTACAAGTTCACCATATGGAGGAGCGCCAGAACCAAACCAACTTGAAGAAACGGTAAATTATGTCAATAATTTCAATAGACAGGGGAACAATCCATATTCCAACACCTACAACCCAGGGTGGAGGAATCATCCCAATTTTTCATGGAGCAACAATTCAGGGCAAAAGAACAATCCACCACCTGGATTCCAACAGCAGAACTATCCACCACCTGGATTCCAGCAACATAACAAAGGTGAGGAGCAAGAAAATGAACCAGGAATAACAGAAGTGTTGGTTCATTTAAAAAAGTATGATGCTATGTTTCAGAGCCAATATGCTTCCATCAAAGCACTGGAGAATAAAATCGGACAACTGGCCAATGATCAAAGTTACAGACCGCAAGGTAATCTTCCCAGCAACACAGAATCAAATCCAAGGAACATATGGAAAGAGCAGTGTCATGCCATCATGTTAAAAAGTGTTACTGAAATCAACAAAGTTGTTGGAGCCAAAACAACTGCTGAGGAAGTTCCAAAAGAAACAAAGTAACAGATGGAGGAAAAAAAAGCAAAGGAAAAAGAACAGATCACTCCACCTCCACCTTTTCCTCAGCGTCTTCAGAAAAACAAACTGGACAAGCAGTTTGCTTGTTTCCTGGAGGTGTTCAAAAATCTGCACATCAACATTCCATTTGCAGAAGCCTTGGAACAAATGCCCAGCTATGTAAAATTCATGAAAGACATTCTTTCACGAAAACAGAGATTGGGAGATTACGAGACAGTAGCATTGACAGAAGAATGCAACGCCATCATTCAGAGGAAGCTTCCCTCAAAATTGAAAGATCCTGGCAGTTTCATCATTCCCTGCATCATAGGAGAACATAACCTTGGTAGGGCTTTATGTGATTTAGGTGCAAGTGTTAACTTGATGCATTTTTTCTATTTTCAGGAAATTGCAAATTGGAGAAACAATGCCCACTTCAGTCTCTCTGCAACTTGCTGATAGAACACTAGTATTTCCGAGAGGTGTAGTTGATGATGTGCTGGTCAAGGTTGACAAATTCATTTTCCTAGCAGATTTTATTGTCCTTGATATGAAGGAAGACGCAGACGTGCCAATCATCCTCGGGAGACCGTTCTTGGCTACAGGTCGAACCATTATTGATGTACAAAAAGAAGAATTAACCATGAGGGTACATGACCAAGAAGTAACATTCAATGTTTTCAAGGCCATAAATTTCCCAGAAGATGAAAAGAAAGAGGAATGTTTCAGACTTGATGTGATACACAGTACCATTCAGAACTCCAATGCAATGCAAAGTTCTACTGACAAACTTAAAACATGTCAATTGCCTGAGGAGCCTGAAGATAAAGCGTCTTTTGCACTGAAAAAGCCAATTCTTGCACTACAAGCAACATAAGAGAAAAAATTCCACCAGCTCAACGAATTGGAGGAATTTCACAATCAGCCTTTTGAGAATGCCAAATTGTATAAAGAAAAGGCAAGGAAAAGACATGATGAGAAATTAGTGCGCATACAACTGGAACCAGGGCAGAAGGTACTGTTAAACAAATCAATGGTGAAATTCTTCCCATGGAAGCCAAAATCACGGTGCTCAGGTCCATTTGTGATCACCAAGGTTTTACCAGACAGAGCAGTTGAGATACATGATCCCAACTCCAACAAAACATTCAAGGTTAAAAACAAGCGTGTTAAGCACTACTGGGGAGAATCATTTGAACGACAAAAAGAAAGTGTCACACTTTCAGATCCAGCCTAACGTTCGAGAAGTCACATCTAGCTGACGACGTTAAACTTAGCGCTCGCAGGGAGGCAACCCATGCAATTTTTGTATATATTGTGATTTTGTGTGATTTCATTTTTGTGTGTTTAATTTTTGCAGGTAAAGTCATTTCACGATGGAAGAAGCTCTCGCAAATCTTCACAAGCAATTTCCCTCTCTCCCTCAAAAATCTCTGATGAAAGTCTACAAAGCTCGCTTGGAACGGATGAGACTACTGATGATCAAAGGTATTCCTACTGACAATCGTTGGATTATTGAAGCACGAGTCTGATTGGCAGGTGAGTCTTCTGACTCTTTTATTTCACATCTGCCTGGTTTAGGAATGAGCACCTATGCTAAAAAGAGAAGAGCCAAAAGAATATGTGTTTGTTATAAATGTGCTCGTATGTTTTATGATACTCGTTGTCGTTCTTTAGGAATGATGTCTGATAACCGCGAAGATAAGATTAATTTCATTAGGGATGACTTGAGTAAGGAGTCTTTGGATGACATATCTAAAACTCTTGAGACGCATCCTAGTGGATATGTGTATCACGAAAATTCGTATGTTATATGCACAATTCCGTAAAGAAAGACAAAAGTTAAGTCTCGGGAATCTGACTCAAAAAGACTCTGTTTGTCAATTTATAAGAAAATTGGATGAGAAGCTTGTCCCTGACCCATAGACGTCAATCAATCTGTAAATTATTGTAAATATTATATCTCTTTGTCTTTTTCTAATAATTGTGATTTATTTTGTTGTTTTCTTTTATTTTCTCCGACAGGATCCATACCTTTTTGACTATCACGATTTATACTGTTAACTAATAATTATCATTTGGCATGTACTAGTGCTATTATTTTACTCACCCTTTTCAGGTGTTATGAATTCAACTCATCATTGCACTTTTGAAGACATCCAGAGTAAAACATGGAAGCCACTTCAAGAAGACGAGTTGAAAACATCTGTGTGTTTTGCGGTACTAGTGTTGGTGTTAAGCCACAATACGTAGAAGTAGCACATGAATTGGGTCGAGTCTTAGCTGCAAGGAATATGCACTTAGTATATGGTGGAGGCAATTTTGGACTTATGGGGATCGTTTCAAAAGCTGTACAGGAAGGAGGTAGTCACGTTTTGGGAATCATCCCAAAACCCTTGGCGGAAGTAAATCTTATTGGACCATCAAACGGAGAACAACTAATCGTGCCAGGTATGTCTGAACGATTGGTAGAAATGATTAACTGTGCTGATGCTTTTATTGCTTTGACAGGTGGCTTGGGTATATTGGAGGAAATTTTTATAGTGTTATCTTGGGCGAACCTGAATATACACCAGAAACCGCTTGGACTGTACAACGTTGAAGGATTTTATGATTTTCTTTGTGTGTTTCTTGATGATGCCCGGAGAAATGGGTTCGTGTCAAAACCTTTAAAAGAACTCATTTTCACTACCAGAACTGCTCTGGATCTAATTGACCAAATCTTTGCCTATGAACCACAAATTGACCCTATCCTTTCAAAGATAAATTGGTCCGAGGACGATCGTGGTAAGAGGTGTCGGAGTAATCTGGATCTTAACCTTTAACTTTTCGTGTAGAATTTCAGTTAACCAGGTACTATCTTCTAAACTCTTCTTCTACTGTTTAAGACATTGGAGACAATGTCTCATTTAGGTTTTGGGGAGGGAATTAGTTGATCAGTATCTTTTTTTTTAGTTATGTGTTGTTTTTATTTTTAGTCCAAAATTTTTTCGAAAAATTCAAAAAAATTGAAATTTTTTCAAAAATTACAAAAATATTTTGCGTTTTTGTATTTTTATTTTGACTAAAAAGGTGAAATTGGTAAGAGATAGTTGTGTAAGGAGTTTCCACTCCTGAGACGTATCTCAAACCAATTTTGGAACAAATTAATTTTTGTTTATTTCCTTTTGAATTATTTAATTTGTGAATTCTCTATAATACTGACTAAAATGGATCTTCATATGCTCAGTTAGAATGTATTATCAACATGCATTGTAACATACTGACATGAGCTATAATTGAAAAGTTTGTAATATTCAGTGCTCTAGTTTAATTGGAGAAATCATCTCAAAAAGTGATGAAAAACAAAACGTCTGAGATCCGAGTTATTGAGTCTGTAAGGGTGTTTTAACACCTAGTGCCCTAGAGCCAACTGGTTTGGGAGTCACTGGCCCAAAGCTCGTTACATGGATCAAGGATGTTGCAAAAATATATATATCTGAAGTCTGAGTAATTAAGTCTGTAGGGGTGTATTAACACCTGGTGCCCTAAAGCCAACTGGTTTGGGAGCCACCAACCCAACACTCGCTACATAGACGGAAGATATTGTATATAAATAAAAAAAAATCAAAAATCAAAGAAAAAATCAGAAAAAATCAGAAAAACTATTCCATTGCTGCAAAAAGGTGTGAATTCTGATAAAACTTTAGGAAAAAAATATTACTCTCTTATCAACTGCACTTGTGATTGTTGTGGGCAAAAATGAGTTGATTAATATTTTGTTGGCTGTGCATATGGAGAATGGTAAATATAACCAGAGAATTTACTTATTCGGTAATTTAGAAAGAAAGAAAACAACTAGTAACTTGAGTAGAAGTTTCACCTGATTAGTCACTAACTTCTTTATTCTCTTTTCTCTTGTCTTTTTGCTTTTGTGTGCATTAGTTTCACTATCTTTTTACTTTTGTAAAATTTTTGTGGGTATCATTGCTGTAAACCCTCACGAGACTACAACTCGTCCACTAGGGATACCTAGGGGTTTAAAGGCTTGTTGCATACGCTAAATGCAACCGTGATCCCTACGAAAGTGGCTTAGTTAAATTTTATTTTAAAGATGTTTATGTTATTTTATTCTATGTTTTGCTCGAGGACTAGCAAAATGTTAGGTTTTGGGGTGTGATGAGTGATAAATGTATCACTAATTTTCACTCAATTGACATAATATTTTGTATAGTTTCTTGAGTTTTGTGAATATTTTGATGTGTTTTATGTTATTTTGTAGATGAATAAAGTTTCAGGACTCTCTGGAGGTGATTTGGGGGCCAAAATAGTGAAAAACGGATAAAATGGCATTTTCATAATTTTACGCGTCACGACGCCTAACATGCGCATGAGCCGCTAACGTACGCCAGGTCCACAAGTCAGAATCTGTGAAGTTTGACTTTGCCAACGTGCGACGTGCCACATGTCACCATCACAGCCGATCTGCTAACGTGCACCGTGCCACGTGTCATCATCCTATGATGCCGACAATCGCCATCGCCATATGTCGACACATGTCATCCCGCATGTCAGCCACATCATCATCCACGTTAACAGAAGACCGAGTCAACCTGCCACGTGTTAGCCACGTCATCATCAGCCAATCACAGTGTGCCACGTGTCGCAATTCTATGGTGTCGACAATCACTTTCGCCACTTGTCGCCACGTCAGCTCAATTATTGACTCATTTATCCGAATTGCCACGTGGCAGATAAGAATCTGAAATGGACGAATCACGAGCTGACATGTCAGCGCGTAGCGACTCAAGAAGAAACATGCGTGTCGCGACGCGCGATGCTTATTGACGCATATAAATAGATCTTGAAATTTCAGTTTCAGATGTACCTTCCTTTCTGAATTCTTTGATGTAAATATGGAGTTTTCTATCTAGTTTCTTTTAAATTTCAGTTTTGTAATTAATTTTAATTACGTTCTGTAACAATAGTAATTTACTTTCTTTACTTTTATAATTTTTACTAATCAACCATGATGAGGTAACTTCCCATTGCTAGGGTGAAAGGTAATTCTTTTACTATTGCTATTTAGATTAATCTCCCTTAAATATAATATATTCACTATTTAAAATTTGACTTAATAAGGATACCGCTATACTGGTCGGTTGGTAATTCATTTTAAACTGGTTTAAACCTGACTAAGCAAGGATACCGCTAGATTGGTCGGTTGGTAATTAAATTTTCTTACCGCCTATATGGCAGGTTTATTTTGGTTCCGCCTTTATGGTTGGTTGGACTTAATTTGACTTAATCAGGTTACCGCCTATGGCTGGTTGGTAAAATAATCACAAGTTAATATATTATATTAAGGGAGATATCTAAATAGTAAATAGTAAAAGTTGATCCTTTTACCTTAGCATTTTATTTTATTGTAATTTACTTTTCAGCTTTTACTTTACCGCAATTACTTTTCAGCATTTTTATTTTATGTCTTTTATTTTACTAGCCCTAGTTATGTGTCGTAACTAAGTTAGTTATATGGGGTTGTGATGACTTCTAATATCACCGGTTTATAAGGGGTTATTTTATAGTTTGTGTAATTTAAAGGTTTACTTATTAAGTCTTAAGCTTAATGCGTCTTGTTAATTGGCCATTAATAAGATTGATCTGGTAAATCTAAAATAAACTTGACAAAGGAATTTTAGGTTTCAGCCTTAGACTTAATATCCCACGATCTTCCTTGAGGATAGATAACCCTTTAATAGATTTCCTTACATGATAGACATATACCTGTCGGGCGGGGGTAGCCATAATTGGAACTTAAACTTAATGAATCCAGGTAATTTGGTTGACATAGACATATGGTTCAATTGGGTTAAACTGGGTATTTGCGTCTGACCATCGACAGAGGCTTTCGCATAATTTAGTGTTCCAGGTTAGTAAACCGATATATTACACAAACATGAAATAACCACTTCATCTTTAAAAAGATATTGGAAAGATTCACAACCCTAGATAGTTTCTTAATATTGAATTTTCTTAAGCCTACTTTCGTGCAATTTTATTTACTTGTTTTTAAATTCAATTTCTTTACCATTTCAAATCAATCAATCAACCTGTTAGATACTAGTAATCATTTGACCTCATAAAATTAATAGATTAGGTATTAAGTCCTCGTGGGATCGATACTTTTTATACTACTTTAACGATACGTGCGCTTGCGTTATACGCATGTGATTACGCACCGGTCAAAAGTCTTTTTTTATTCCTGAGTCTTTTTGATTTTGAGTCTTTCTCAAATAACTAATGAATAATCGGTATCGTCCTATCCCGATTAGGGATTGGTGGTGCTGGTGGTGCCTCATCCAATGGTTCAGTCGGCTGATTATTCATGATGAGTTGTGGGTCTTGGCTTTCTCGCTTGTCATTTCTCAACTAATGAATAGTCCTTTTGATTTCTAAGTTGATAGGAATGAGTTCGCAGTTTCGACTTCTTCTCATATAATTAGCCGGCGATCTGAAATTTAATCAAAATAAAAAAGTATAATAAAATAATGGTGTTTAGCTAAGCAAATAAAGTACTTTGTCCTAATATTAATACTGAAAAATAAAATATATCTCCGGTAAAAGCGCCAAAAACTTGACTATTATTTTATTACCGTATGCAAGGCACATATCTCTCAAGTAAAATAGTCATAAAAAATAGAATATCGAACCCACATGAACTTATTATTAATCATATTAATACTAAAACTAGACATAACTTAACTAAAACTAAACAATTGATGTAAGTGATAGTTGATTAAACTAATGAAATAAAAATAGTAAATTAAAAACACTTTGGGACACTTTTTGAGAATGAGAATATAGGGTTACAACTTCACCTAAGCATGCAAATAAGATTTATGCACTTTTTTTTTATCCAATTAAGCAATTAACATTGGTTATTAACCTATAACGCTAATTTACCTACAAGCCTCTTCCGATTGCTAAGTAGAAACGTCTAACTCAATTCGGTTACCTATATTCCTAAGATAATTAAGTCAAGTTAAACTCATTGGGAACATGTTCTAATATTGGCTACGCATATTTCTATCCTGCATGGAAATTTATTCGAATAAATTAAAATCATGCGCTATTATTCCCAAGGTTAAACCCAAATTCCTTTTTCCAAATTTCTTGGGGTTTACCACATATATGGTATTGTTGTCCAAACAATAAAACTCATTAAAAGTAAAGAATAATAAATAAACCAATATAACACTCAAAACAAATAAAAAATAAAAAATAAACCAATATAACACTCAAAACAAATAAAAAATAAAAAATAAACCAATATAACACTCAAAACAAATAAAAAATAAAAAATAAACCAATATAACACTCAAAACAAATAAAAAATAAAAAATAAACCAATATAACACTCAAACAAATGCAAATTCAATTAAGTAAATTGCTCATGATTCATTACAACCATAAATTAATGAATTAGTTATACAAAATTGGCATTAGGCAAAATTGTTTATCATAACAAAACAATAACTCATAATAAAAAACTAGAAGAGAAAAGGAAGAAAAACTCATTTTTTGTGAGATCTTCTACTTCAATCTTCAGCCTCGATTGAGGTTTTGTTCTTGCCTTACTCTGGGTATTTTTCTCTACTCTTGAGTCTGCAAGGGTATGATGATTTAGGATTTAGAACAAATTGGAGATTATATATGGAGTGTTGGGAGCTTTCCTTCTTAAGAAACTGGAGTTCTAAATAAATTTGGATTTAGGCCCATTGGAACGCCAATGGAAGGCAGAATGTGTTCCGTTCCCATGAGAGGCAGAATTTCCTTAATGGCTTCAGCTTCTTTGGCAAATCAACGAAGTCTCGTTGGCTTGCCAATGAAGTCTTCAAATGTATGTATACCAAAAAATACATCGTTTTATCGACAATTCATCTGTGTCTTATTCTATTGGCAATTAATTCTATAAAAACACAAAGAACTCCTTAAAAAGCTCATTAAGCTAGTGGATATCCATAAAAATATAAGATATATAAGGTGTCACACTTGTCCTCTTAATTAGGGTAAGGGTGAGACAGAGTCAGAAATCCGGCAGAGTTTCCCCTGAAAAATAGATTATCCCTTCTTAGAAAATAATACAAAAAAATAATCTGAACAACATCATCATCATCATCATATATATATATATATATGATCTCCATGATCCATATATATATATTTATCATGCTTTCAATTAATCAATATTTATATCTCAACAAATATATATATATATATATATAATTATAATTATAATTATAATTATAATTATAATTATAAATATACCAATATATTTATATATAGACTTCCACAACAACCATCAATCATCAAACAATTATGTTAAGAGAATCATCATGCAGTGTACTTACCTCTACCCACGCAAAAGTCTTAATATGTCTGTATCCTCGCTAAGAATCTCAATCGGATGCTCAAAATGCAAAGTTGATATCGACAATCCACTCGATATATCCAAACGACTATGTTGAGTAGAAAAATAGCGACGATCGGCTTCGGAACTTGCTGATACGCTTAACGAGGCAAGCGGGCCCCACAACAAAAATACATTCAACGGTGGATATTTATACCAAAACGCTCGTATAATCGAGAGCAACAATCTGATACGTTCAGATCGCCGATCCAACGGTCGGATCTCAAATTCCAGTACTATTCCCGAATTACCGGTAATTACAAAACGGAAAACAACCCAAACGATGTCGGATCAGGAAGTGACCACTGGCGTTGGAAAGATCTCGGCCTGAAAAGTACCCACTCGCCGGAGGTGGCCGTCAAAAGTGATCGGAGATGGCCGGAAAATTCAGAAAAGTGGCCGACGAGTCGTCCCCTTCAGGCGGAGCGTGGAGGAGCGTCCGGCGTCCGATGGCCTCAATCTCGACGGATCTGGAAAGCTGATGTCGGCAACTAACTGGCGGACCGGCGCGTGGCGGCGGATGATCGGCAGTGAAGCGGCGACGGCGGTTTCAAGATTTGGCAGTGAGAGAGAGTAATTGAGAGAAAAATAAAAATTGAGAAAGAGAGACGGCTTCCCCCAGAAAAATAATGCTCTCTCAAAAGTTTTGTTTTACCCTTTTTATATTAGAAAAGCCTATGCCCCTTTTTTTTTTTTAACTATTACTTCTCTTTTTCTTCGTATTTATTCCCCCATCTCTCTCTTAATCTGCTAAAACACTCACAATTAAATTATTATTATTATAAGGGAATAATATCATAAGGTATTACAATACATGCACCTGGTGAGCTGATTATCGATAAAGAAACTATATAACAGGACCGTCCCCATCAATGCTATCTCGATTACCTAAAGAGACATAAGAATTTACAATAAGAAACATAGTCCTAACTTGAGTAGATGACAAATATGCAAGAAACTTATTTAAACGCTCTCATAATCCTAACAGAATTTCGACAGAGTTCCCTCTATAATACGGACTTCCATTATACAATACAACCTCATCAAAGTTACAATCATATTCAATTCACAACATATACATCCACATACTGATTCAACATCACTAGCCCAAGTCTTGGGCCAACAATAACTTCATGTACACATTCTCACTCAATCATATTTCCCGTTTAAGTTCGTAATTCACTTCCAATCATAAGGCAATCATTTATATAGTCTGAGCAAGTAAATAATCACATTTTAAAGCTAAATACGTTTTGAGCGCTGATCGAAATTCGAAATTTTTCGATAGCCGTTTGTTCATCCCCATTTCTTGGTTCCAATGTCGCTAACAGTACGTTAATCGGAGTTCAGATTAACGGAAAATCGAGAAAAATCTTAAAAAACTTCTTATTGAAAAATCAACAAAAATAGGTAGTTTCCCGCGATAACACCACCGTCAAAATATTCCTCTCGTCGAACTCTACGTTTTTCTTAAAAAATTCGATCGAGATCGGTTCTGAATCGGATGGATCGGAACCAAAAAGCTCACTTTCCTCACTTTCCTCACTTTCCTCTACTCTCTCACCTTCTCCTTCTCACGATTTGCCTCTGGAAAACTTGGAAGTGCGTATATACTACCATGGCAAATATCACCTCCTCTCAACTTATTCCTTTATCGTTTTTAATTTAAACTTTTGCTAACCCAATAATTTATTGCCTAAATTTCAAACACACCCATAATCAATAAATTAAAACATGAAGGGAAAAAACATTAGGGTGTACAGTGGCAGTAAATATAGATATATTGATCATTCATCAGTACTCTAATAACAATACGATTATCTAAGTAGACAAGTTTATAGGGAGAGAAAATGATAAAGGTCTAAGTTGATTATTATTGAGTTTTTTACGTGAGAAAAACACGGGTGTGATTGTAATAATTTTTCACATGATAGATTTTTCTCTAATCATCCTTTTATGATATGATTTTTCTTTCGTAAAAGGGTTGATATTTCGTAAAACACTAGTGCTTTCACGTAAAATCTTGTGTTATATGATTGATATTTTTCTCCATATATATTTTCTGTTTAATAATGTGTGATATCATTTGCTTTCGGGATCTTTAATTGAATTGAAAGAGAATGATAATATAATATGATTTCACATACAAAAAAATAACTTCAGTTTTTTTTTTTTTTTTTTTTTTAAATTCAATCGAAAGAAAGTGTAAATTAATTTTAAAACATGGTGATTCAAAAGAGAAAGACCAAAGACATCTGAATAACTTTCCTTCCATTATTATTATCATCTTCAAACAAATAATAAATCCAAATTAAGGAAAAATTAAAAAAGTTTATTCCACGAACAAACAATTGCAAAAACTGAAGGGACGATCTAATTAAAATCCAAACAAACAACCATGGAAGGGACAACACTGAACAGTCACAGATATGGAGGCGCTATTTATGGGCACTTGAAGCCATTGGGCACCTTGCAGTAGTTCAAGAGCAATGACAAGTCAACAGGAACGTTTAGATTGATGAGATTCAAAACATTAAGATGAAGGGAAGTGCAAAGGCAAACACCAGCGTCGAGCTTAACCAAATTGCCAATGAGGCTGCAGCATTCTTCATTTTCTGGAGTACTACCAACTTTAAGACTCAGCAAGCCATTTAACACGTCAAGACATACCCCCAATTTAAGGGCGTCACGAGGACAAGTACCAAGCAATGTCCTTGAGGCTTCTGTTGAAGGGATAGAGGTCAACAGAACTGTGAAGAAGAGGAGATTAAGAGACAGTAAAAGGGCTGCTGATTTTGAAGCCATTGATTCTCAAACACAACCTAATAATAATTAAACCTTAAGGTTTGTGAATGTTGAAAGACAGTATGTGACTGTGACTGTGACTGTGAGTGATAAAAATGGCCAAGTGGGATGGGGGTATTTATAGCGGATGCCCTATTTGTTATATTGATCATTAATTAGCTGTGTTTAGGTGTTCATAAATTTTATTACATATCAAAGTCAAAGTGTGAAATGTGAATGCACTATTGGATTATTATATCAGTGTGTGAAAAAAATGTATCTATATAAATAATAAAGATTCATAATTCTGCAAATCACTCTCAAAAAAAAAAAAAAAAAAAGGATTATAGAACATCAGAAAACAAAAATTCTTCCCTAAACACATGCCGCTGTTGAGGGCGGAACCAAGAATTTAATCTTTCATCAGGAACAATATTTTCGGATGACAATATTTTCTGCATTATTAATTAAGTATATTCATTAAATGATATAGTTTAAAGAAAATAATGAATAAGACTAGTACTAGTCCCTCATATAATTTTATTGTTCGAGTATCTGATAAATTTTTAATACTTCATTTAATCTTTGGTGTTAAAATAATTAGAAAAAATAATTGATAATAAATATATTTTATCAAATATATAAAAGGATTCTCTAAAACATCTGCAAATTTATAACTGAGACTAAATGAGATATTAAAAATTTATCAAGGACTCAAATTGTAAAAATAAAAATTCTAAAAAGGATCATAGTGTTCTGATTATTATACCATTGATCAAGTAGGTTATATATTGAATGTGATTGTTGCAATTTCGGCCTAAAATACTAAAAGAATAATTGTCTCATATATAAGAACTTCTCCATAATTATATTTACCCTAAATAAATAAATAAACAAACAAACAACACGCATCTCATATGTACATCTCAAGATCAGCATGCACCCAGGTAAAATTGGGGTCTGATACCAATTAATGTAAATTGGATCTAATTAATTAAAAGACTGGTCCAATGGATATGATTTTTCAACCCACATAAACATTTACTTACAATTACACCTACTACAAAATGACCGTAATCATCTACATCAGTCATATTTTTGGATCTACTTTGGATTAGACCCGCCAAGGTTCCGATTCCGAACCGGAACCGAACTGATTGGAATCGGACGATTCCGATTCCAACCAGTTCCAATTCCGGTTCCAGTTCCGGAACCGGAACCGGAACTGACCGGTTTGGTTATGGTTCTTACCCAAACCGAACCGGTTGGAACCGCTGGAACCGAACGGTTTCAGCGGTTCCAACCGGAACCGTAAGGTTCCGGATGGAACCCTAGGGTTCCAACCGTTCCCCCAACGACTACTAGCCGTTGGGGGGCCAGCCCAACAGAGCCGTTGGGCTGCTCCCTGCCCCAACGTCCAAACAAAAAAAATATTAAATTTGGGGGTTTCCCAAATTACCCCTAATAATAGTAATAAAACGGCTAATTTTAGTGACATTTTAGGTATCACAAAATATTCTAAAATTGTATAAATATGGGTCATTTTTCATTATTTAAACACACCAATTTCTCAATTCTCAATTCTCTTGATTCCTATAATTCTCTCATTTTCAATTCTCTAATTCTTTAAAATTTCTTATACAACAAATGTCAAGTTCATCTAAGAACACAATGTCAAATGTGCCTACCCAAAAGAGCGACCCTAGTATCGGTTCACGGAGAAGAGAAGTTAAGTCTCGTTCTTCAGATGTTTTCAAAATTCATTTTCATTTAGACGATACTGATGAAGGTTCAAGAGCAGTATGCAATCATTGTGGGGTTTCTTACAAATTCTCTAGAAGCAACAACATGTGTGGATGATTGGACTCGAGCTGATCTGAGGCAACAAGAAGATGCCCCTGATGAATTTGAAGACTTGTTTGATAATGCATCTGCAAGTGCAAGCGGAACTGGAGCTGAAGGATCAACATGCATTGATGATGATTGATAATTAAATAATTGTAAAATTACAATGGGGAAATATCTTTAAAAAATAATGGAATTGCTTGAGCTTTGATTCCTCTCACCCATGGAGGATACGTAGGCAACTTAAATTTTTAAAAATTTAAGTTCAAACTCTTTTATTTAATAATTTTTTTTTTTAGATAGGAATTTTATTTCTAATTTATTTAATGTAATTATGTAATGTAAGTTTATTATATAAATTCAAATTCATAATTTTAAATTATATTAATTTATCAATCTTAATTTTTTATTTTCAATAAAGTAAAAAATAAAAAATAAAAATCAAATGGAACCGGAACCGAACGATTCGGATCCGATTCTAGTTCCACATTTAATGTGGAACCAACCGGTTCGGTTCCGGTTCCACACTTGTAGAACCGGGAACCAAACGATTCGGTTTTGATTCGGAACCGAACCGAACCGAACCGCCGGCCGGTCTACTTTGGATGATGAATTATGTTCTCTATTTTTAAAATTTAGAGCAAAAACTAAAATGTCCTATTATTATTGCTTTAATTTTGATAGATCATTGCGTTCACGTCGGTGTAGATCCTGCAAATATTTGGTCAAATCAATCATGATGATCATGCAAAAAAATGAGAACATAGAAACAATAAAATCTCGAATCCCATATATCTTTTTTAATTAAATCGTTGAAGTTTCAACTTGACATGTGGTGTTAATTAATTATCCAAAAAGAGTGGGAATAATCTACAATAGGCATGAACAACGAAATAAAATGAAATCTCTGGCCATTTCAGCCCTATTTTTAACATGAGAGGTTTGTCTTAGAAACTTATTTAATTTTATTATAATCGAGATTTTATTTTATTGCTGCAGTGGAGAATGAGTGGCGTTTTGGGTTCCCACGTAATTGGGTTGGGAAACAAATTTGACATGGCTAATTAACCATTTGTTGTATAATCCTATTTCTCTTTAAATTAAAAAAAAAAAAAAAAAAAAACTAAATCATTTAAAAAAAAAACTAATTCATTAAATAAATAGCAAATGTGTAATAGTATTTTAATAAAATTTATTATCCATGCTCAAATTTTAAAGATGTAAGGGTTAAAAATATATTGAGACAAGAGTGAGGCAGTGAATTTGGCAATTTGCTATAGCCCCATCCAAAACAATTGAAAATCTTTTAAGTTTACTTACGAAACTGCCATTCCATTTTACAAGTTTATTTTATTTGAAATTTGACGAGAGTGGGGAAGTCGAACAGCATAAGGAAAAATTAAAATTATTTCTTTATCTCTCTGTGTATAAACATATAATCTTGATGAAGAAAACAATTTGTTTGAAACCTGGTTTCTCTCCAAACGTGTACAATCTCTCTTAATTTTGTTTTACTTATTTGTGAAATTACCTACAAGCACTAGCGACAAGAAATCTCTATACCCAAGAGAGGGGGTGAATTGGGTTATCGCTATTAATGCGGAATTATAAAATCTTTACCGATTTTAAGCTCTTATTACCAAATAGGAGTTTTAGGTCAATTTTCTCTTGTAAATAAATATCATATATGCAAGTTTCTAATCAATAAATATAAGCATAAGTAAACTTGCAAATATATAAAAGAGTAGGGAAAGAGAGATACGACACCGCGATTTATAGTGGTTCGGCCAAACGTGCCTACGTCCACTCCCCCAAGCCTCGCTTGAAGATTTCCACTAAAATCGAGTTTTCCGTGGTTGACTCGTAACCAAGAGTTTTCCGCCAAGGCACACTCCGAACCTTTTACAAGATTGAGTTTTCTACGTAGGAGCACTCACAACCTTTACAAATTACCCAAACGATGAGATTTCACAAACCGCAAGTGTTTTTGATATGAAAGAATTAAATCACACTTGGGCACTCACAAATAATGAGAAGATTGTGTGAGAGCAAACCCAAGTGTTTTTAAGCTCACTAAATGTATGGAAGGTGTGTGTGTGAGCTTGGATGAGTGTTTATGAATATGAAGGTTTTGAACACTCTTTTCTTGCCTTAGAAAATGTATGAAGATTATGTATTAAATCTCTAACCTAAGGCAAAGAAGTTAGGGTTCTATTTATAACAAAATGCAAAGCTTTCCCTAACTTACAGCGAGACCGGCGAGCACACCGGCGAGGGGACCGGCATACCGGTCTAGGGCTCCAACGGTAACATAACGTTCGAAAAACTAGCCGTTGGACCGGCGAGCAAACCGGCGAGGAGACCGGTAAGTAGTGTGCCGGTTCCAGAGAGCATGATTGTTATGCCAATACCGGCATGGAGACCGGCGAGGTATGGCCCGGTTCCAGTAGGCATGCGAAACAGGGGAAAGCCGGTTTAATGACCGGTAAGGGACCGGTAAGGTCCATGCCGGTTCCAGAGAGCTTCCCTAAGTACTAAAATGCAGATTTGAAGGTTTTAATGCATTTTGTACATGCCCCTAATGCATCTAAGTGAATGTGCATGATCCCTATGAGCTTAGGCACTTGAATATTACATCTCACATTACAAATTAAATCCTAAGCTAAGACTTCGCAATATATTCTTCAATTTGCCGCAAGTCTTCACATTCTCGCTCTTCACCTCATATGCTTCGACACTTTTTGTATTGCTTCGTGATTGTACGTCGAAGTCGTCGATTGCGTTGACATCATCAAAATCCAATTACGCGACCAAGTCGCCAACAATTTGTAATTAAGTAATTGTTAGCGAAATGGTTATATACGATAGTAATTTATTTACATTGTGAGTTTTAGTCGAATTATGTCGACAATTAGTTGAAATAAAAAAAGTCACAAACTTACTTCTTGATAGATAGATTGGTTCATTTAGTGTTTACTCTTCTGGTTTCGACAGCAACGATAGAACGAATAATTTTAATTATGAAATTTATTAGGACAACATTTTAAAATAAGATGGCGAATGAATTTCTATTAAATTGTATGGTTATCTATACAGACAGGGAATTTATAGACATTATTAATTCAAATTCCATAATGAGTTTTACTCTTTGAAGCATTATAAGGCATAACTTCAATAGTGTCTAATTATTTTTGAATTATTACTTTAACTTAGACTTATTTTCTTACATATCTATGAAATTTTCTTAGTTTAATCAAATATTGATTTTCTAGCGATTAATCGCAAATCGTTATTTGAGCAATTCAATTTGACAAATTTTTGACCGCTTTAAACTGACACTGATTATTTTGTAATTTTGACCTGCCAATCAACCGACTTCTATTATCCTAAAAAACGTTGATTTCAATTCAATTTTGAATTCTTTAATATTTTCTAGGGTTTTGATGGATGATTTTGTAGAAAAAAAATATTAATAATTCCATTAGAAATGGTGAAAAATAGTAAGAACATGCTTCAATTAAAAGAATTAATACCGATATAATCACATTTATATCCTTAATTTATTACATTTTTTAAAATAAAGATAAATTTTTCTCTTTGTATCAAATAATCTCTATTCTACTCATATTAATTTAACTAAAGACTCATATCTTTTAATCTATTTATGATTTTTTTAGTTATTTTTAAAGAATTTTAAGATGTGAGTTTTGATTTTTTTTTTTTTTTTAATTCTCATCATATGATTTAATCTTATTTCTCTTCGTGGTGAATACCTTGTACTCGCCCTAAGAACGTGACTCGGTAATTTTCAAATTGTACTTGGATTATGCTGAGTTAAGCCTTGTACTGAATTTTTTATTTTTATAAATTATGATTAGTAGTTATTATATAATAATTTAAATGTAATTGAATATTAACTCTATATTACTATTAAAGCTTGTATGGTAGAAGATTATATATAAAAAAAATAGCATAATTAATATTGGATTCAATATCACGACCCCCTCCCAAGAGCAGGCCCATCCCTAAAAAAGGTTTGCATACTTATTTAATTCGAGTATCTACATGTCATGCAATTCAAACTTATGCAAAGGAAATAATACTTCTTAAATTATAATTTAGCAAATCTCTTAATAAAGTCTCTAATATTAAAGGTTATAGCACAAATCTTAAAATCATAAAAATAATGTCCTAAATGTTTGGACCAACCCGAAAAATGACTGCGGCATGTGGATCAAATTTCGATACTGCTATTGTTGTGTTGGCGAACTACCTAGGATGTTTAGGAAAAAGGGGGATGAGCTTAAAGAGGTCAATAAGTAAATCACACATACTCTTAATATGACCTCACCAATAATACTTGAAAATAACATATATTATAATAAGCATCATCTCAAGCAACCATTCTCACAACAGTACAAACATCCATCAAACATGTTTGCTAATCCGAGTCCGGTATAATAGTGGATTGAAACCAATAGGAGAGTACTCCATCACAACTCTCAAGGTTTCTCACCATATCATCCCGCATAAATATGTATGTGGGAACTGAAACACGCTCTACGACTAATTATGCATAACATCGCATAGTCTCTCATGAGCTCTCTCATCACTTTCACGGCAAACATCAATCAATAAACAATTATGTTAAGGGGATCATTGTGCGTTGTACTTAACTCAATCCATGTAAAAGTCCTCTATATGTCTATATCCTCGTTCAGATCTTAAGAGTGTAAAATTATGATCAGGTCCCTTAATTTTACTAAAATTATGTTTTCACCCCTAAACTTTCTAAATTATCAATTTAACCCCCAAAATTTTTCTACTATGTCCATATAGTCCTAAAACTCTCAAATATTACTTATTGACCCATAAAAGTCAGAATTTATAGAATTACACTCCTAATAATGCCAATATGTAATTTAGTCCAAAATTTTAAAAATCTTACGTTTACACCCCCAAAATGTATCAATCACGTAACAAGTTCCAACGAGCTCCAACTTTCACAACAAATGAACCAATGGTCAGTATTCTTCACAAAGATCACAGTGACTTTTGTGGTGATGGCTGAAACACGGTAGTTACCGACAAACGGTCAAACAACAATAACTACCATTTTTGGATCGTTTCTTAATAACCGAATGTCAGATTTCAGCAAATGAAATATCCAAACTATGTATCTCGGCGAAGGAAAATTCTAGTCCAGGAAATGAGGTACACGAGCGACTGCGCGTGAATGAGGAGTTAAAGCAGCTCGTGGAGGAGCGTGCGGGCGCGTCCGACGGATTCACGGTTGTGGATCGGTGCTGTTGGATTCGTCTCATCGAGAGGATTCTCCAGAAGTGGTCACTCGCTGGAAACAGAGATCATATGATGTCAAATAATTTACTTTCTCTCTCTAACCGGTTCTCTCTACTGGTTTCGGTTTTTCTCTCTAAAAACTCCCTGGAAATGCTCTTAATTCCCCTCTGAAAATGTCTTCAACACTCAGCTCTTCACACCACTCTTGGATAAAATCAAAATCTAAATAAAGCCTAAGGTAGTGTTTGGTTAATAATGGAAAATTACGAAGTAGGATAAGGGGTGTGTGTTTGTTTTTTTTGGTTTAGGGGACAAATAAACACATTAGATAGTGATTATAAGGTGGTGGAGATTAGTTTGGTTTAAATGATAATGAGGTATTACATCCAAATTCTACCAAATATGTCTCATTTATCAATAAGATAATATTTCTTAGGCTCTTTTTTCTTGTTTAATAGTTTTTTTTGTTAAAAAAAAAATCTTATTTAAGGTATAAGTAGTTTCCTTTTAAGATTTAGCTTATTCGAGGTATAGTTCAATTTTTATCATTACTCCTATAAGAAATAGATTACTAATCAATATATATATAAGGTTGTGTGTTCACTTTCTTAATACATATATAAAATTAATAATAGGAAAATGATATTTATATAAAGAGAATATAAAAGTGTGACAAAATTCAATCACAACCTACTGGTATTCTGCATTAAAATTACTTTTAAGCGATAGAGTACATGTACTTTATGAATAAATTTTGTCATATTTTATCTCGCATTTATACAAATATCAGTACTTTAATAATAACACAATTATCTTTGTAAGTAGACAATTTTTTAGGGAGAGAAAAATGATCGGGTCTATTAAGTTGATTTTTATTAGGTTTTTGATTTGAGAAAAACACTAGGATGTGATTATAATAATTTTTAACATGACAGATTTTTCTCTAATCATCTTTTTACGACATGGTTTTTTTCTAGTATAAGAGATTTCACGTTATTATCATCTGAATAACTTTCGTTCCATTATTATTATCATCTTCAAACAAATAATAAATCTAAATTAATGTTGTGATTCTCTGATAACTGAAGAGTATTTTGTGAGGAAAAATAAATATTATCTATTACTACTTAAATATAATTTACAAGTATTATAAAACTTGTACAAAAACCTCACACACTAACTACACTTTCTAAGCTCTCTTACTTAGAGCTTACACCCTAAGCTTTCTTTACTTGAAGCTTACTTGTTGGGGATGTTTTGAGCTCTCAATTACCTCTCAATTTATAGTGAAACTCAAGCTCACTATTACAACCACTCAATAAATGCACATAAAGCTATTTTAGTGGTTTTCACCATTGCAAAAAGGTGGTGGTCTCATTTTTGACAATGGTGGCAACAATCTTTAGAATTGTATCCATGTTGATGCAAGCTGGATATTATAATTCTCCCCCTCCAGCTGCATCTCCTATCATGATTATGTCTCTGCACAGCTCTAACTTATCCTGAATGACCTACTTTGTTGACATGTCAATTGTATCTCTGCACAACACATTTCAATATATCTCTATACAATATTCTTCTGCTGTGTCTCTACACAGCACAACTCCGTTGTCATATTTCTTCACTCATTTATTCCTCATTGTCTTCTTGCCTTGTGGAAAACTCTCTTGCTCCCCCTCACCATTAAGCAGAATATATTCGGATCCCAAATATCTGGTTGATGGAATCCTGTCTCGCTCAGAACTTCTTATCTGAAGTCCAATGGTTTCAGGAGGTGTGTCATCATTCAAATTTGTGGATGATCTTGTAGCATCTAATGGAGCGGGTTGCGGCTCTTCATGCTCAACACTCTCTTATGTAGCTTCCGATGGAGCGGGATGTGCCTCCCTCTACTCAACATCCTCATTTGCCTCCTCTAGTTCTACTTCTGAAATATTATGCACCCTATCTGTGATATCTCACTTTTAAATTTTAAGTGCTTCCTCATCCATGTTCCCCCCCCCCCCTCAAAACCAGCAAACACACACACACATTCCTAATAAAACTCAACCACCACTTTCTATTTAAAAACAACCAAACTCTAGTTTTCATTTGGTGTCTGCTTAGTGTGAATTCAATAGAAAGTAAGCAGTGTGTTGGATTTATTTCCATAGATCAGTGAGCAATTAGAAAGAGAAACGGACTAGTAGAGAGAGAAAATACAAATGTTGTAGAGAGAGAAATCAAGTAAGGAGAGAGAGAGACTTGTTCATCATCTTCTGACCATCATTTTCGGCGAGTGACCACTCCAAGAGAATCCTCTTGGCGAGACGAAGCCAGCGCCCTCACACGTCCTCGCATCGCTGCCCCACGCGCCACCGTGCGTGCACAACACCTCTCGAACCAGAATCTTTCCCTCGTCGAGATACACAAGTACACTTCGGATAACCAAATCGAACTTTCAGTTGTTGTGAAACGAGCCAAAAATGAGAGTTAACGTCGTTCGACCATTCGTTGGTGACCACTGAGCATCCGCCATAACCACCAACATCATTGTGATCTTGGTGACGTGTACTGTCTATTGATCATCTCGTTATGGAATTTTGAAGTCATCGGAGCTCGGTACGTTATATTTTACAGTTTTAGGGGTGTAAATATATGATTTTGAAAGTTTTGGACTTATTCGTAAATAGACATGATTAGGGACACAAATTTGTAAATTCTGATTTTTATTGAGTAATAGGTGATAACTCAGTGTTGTAGGACTAAATTGATAATGTTGGACAGTATTAGGGGTTAAATTAAAAATTTAGAAAGTTTAAGGATAAAAACCATAATTTTAGTAAAATATAGGTACCCGATTATAATTTTACACTTTTTATCCCTAAACTTTGGAAAAAGTATAAACTTTGTACGATCAGGTCCCTATATTTTACTAAAATTAGGACGAAACAAAACAAAAAATTATTACGGTGTAAAAGTTCCCACGAACTCTAAACACAAGTGGCAGTTGTGATAGGAGTCAAAAATTTAATCTTTCGGTAAGGTCAATATTATCGGAGGATAATATTTTCGACATTACTACTTAAATTTATTCCCTCTTAAAATATTATCGGATGATAATATTTTCGACATTACTACTTAATTTTTTTTACCGTTTGGGTATCTGATAAGTTTGCAATACTTCATTTAGCCTATGATATTAAAATAGTGTGTGTATATATATATATATATATAAACAAAACAAAAATCTCAGTTTTGTTGGCTTTCTTTTTTGTTACTTTTTGTTATTATTTTGTTGGATTGATTAGAGACTGATAAAATTTCCTTATTAAAATTTTTCCTTTACATTTACCGACCAAAGTTAACGACGCCTTCCAAATCATTTAGGCTTTGTCCTTTTTCTCTCTCTTTCTATTCGAAATTTTGTATTAAAATCTTTTATCTTATTAATAAAGCACTCTTGACTAAGTCTTTTAAACAATTAAACCTATGATTAGATAAGTCTTTACATGCTAACTTAATTTGGATGTAAGAACTATGATGTTTCCCTCATTATAGAGGTTTATTTATTAAAAAAAAAAATTGATTAATTTTGTTTTTAAAATATTATATTTATCCTTTAATACTCTCTTTTTTTTTAATGTTTTAACGTTAAATACCAAATGAGATATTAAAAATTTATCAGAGATACATGTGGTAAAAACAAAAATTTAAAGAGGAAAATATAATTATAAACAGTAAAATGTCGAATTGCAGAATTCTATTTTATAAAATCAAAATAAAATGAATCTTTCGCCTCTCAGCACTATTCTAAGTTCTAACATGCAACCAAGTTTCTAAGACGAACAAATATTTCAAAGATTTGATTTGATTTGATTGCTGCGGTAGAGAAAGACTGGCATTTTGGGTTCCCACGTTTGGGCAGGGAAACAAATTTGACTTCGCTAATTAACCATTTAATTAGAGGATGATAATCTTGTCCACAAATATGTAATTACGTGTCCAATGTGGGTTGAATTTGATAATTTATTTTAGTAGGTTTGTGTTTGCACTAAAAATATAAAATAAAATCCGACCCAGTTAAAATAACTCATGTAGTGTGTTCTAGTTGTTAATGTAGTTGACAGACTCCTTTTGTTGGGTGTATTGATCTGCGTTCTGTCCTCCTCCTCCATATACTACACTTGTAACTCCTACACTGTTCACAACCTGCATACTAAGCACCTCTAAGCATTTGTAGATTCGCTCTATGTGGGCATTCACAGTTGTGCTTTGCCCTGACTCATGTATTCCTGCTGCTCTTTTGGGGTGGTTTCATTTTGTAGGCCATATGGAGTTGTTATTGGTAATCTCTTCCAGTAGATCCCAAGTTTGATTTTTACCCTTCTCCATCAAAGCACCTCCAGCGGCTGTATCTACTGTGATTTTCATCATCCCAGTGAGCTCATTGTATAAAATTTGGACCCGCTGTCATTTAGCTATCTCATAATGCGGTTACTCGCGCAGCAAGCCTTTGTATCTCTCACATGTCTCATTGAGGGACTCTGACTTATACTGCACAAAAGACGTGATGTTATTCCCTAACTTAGCAGTCATGGCTAGGGGGAAATATTTTTCAAAGAATTTCGTAGCCAAGTCTGCCCAAGTCGTAATTGACCCTACTAGTAGTGAGTGGAGCCATCCTTTGGCTTTATCCTTTAAGGTGAATGGAAAAAAACGTAGGTGAACTGCTTATTCTGCCCATCTGTTGTAATTGAAGGTGTCGTAGACTTCCAAGAAGTTACTAATGTGACATTGAGATCTTCAGTTGCGCATTCTCCAAACTACATTGATTGGTGTATCATCTAAAAGCACGTTTTGATATCACATGAATTAGCTTGCAACGGTCGTAGGACGATACAAGATATAATTCAATCTATAACCGGTATTGTCTTATCCCGATTGGGAATTGGTGGTGCCGCGTCCAAGGGTTCAGGCTACTAATTATTCATGATGAGTTATGGGTCTTGGCTTTCTCGTTTGTCCTTTCTCAACTAACAAAAAGTTGATGAGTGATAAATGTATCACTATTTCTCACTCATTTGACCTAATATTTTGTATATTTTCTTGAGTTTTGTGAATATTTTGATGTGTTTTATGTTATTTTGTAGATGAATAAAGTTTCAGGACCCTCTGGAGGTGATTTGGGGCCAAAATATGGAAAAACGGACAAAAGGGTATTTTCGTAATTTTGTGCGTCGCGACGCCTAACATGCGCATGAGCTGCTAACGTGCGTCGGGTCCCCAAGTCAGAATCTGTGAAGTTTGACTTTGCTAACGTGCGCCGTGTCACGTGTCACCATCACAGCCGATCTGCTAACGTGCACTGTGCCACGTGTCATCATCCTATGGTGCCGACAATCGCCATTGCCACATGTCGACACGTGTCATCACGCGTGTCAGCCACGTCATCATCCACGTCAACAGAAGACCGAGTCAACCTGCCACGTGTCAGCCACGTCATCATCAACCAATCACAGTGTGCCACGTGTCGCAATTCTATGGTGCCGACGATCACTTTCACCACGTCAGCGCCACGTTAGCGCCATGTCAGCTTAATTATTGACTCATTTATCCAAATTGCCAAGTGGCAGATAAGAATCTGAAATGGATGAATCACGAGCTGCCACGTCAGCACGTCGCGACTCAAGAAGAAACTTGCGCGTCGCGACGCGCGATGCTTATTGACGCCTATAAATAGATCTCGAAATTTCAGTTTCAGATGTACCTTACTTTCTGAATTCTCTGATATAAATAGGGAGTTTTCTATCTAGTTTCTTTTAAATTTCAGCTTTGTAATTAGTTTTAATTACGTTCTGTAATAATAGTAATTTACTTTCTTTACTTTTACAATTTTTACTAATCAACCATGAGGAGGTAACTTCCCCTTGTTAGGGTGAAAGGTAATTCTTTTACTATTGCTATTTAGATTAATCTCCCTTAAATATAATATATTCACTATTTAAAATTTGACGTAATAAGGATACCGCTATACTGGTCGGTTGGTAATTCATTTTAAACTGGTTTAAACCTGACTAAGCAAGGATACCGCTAGATTGGTCGGTTGGTAATTAAATTTTCTTACCGCCTATATGGCGGGTTTATTTTGGTTCCGCCTTTATGGCTGGTTGGACTTAATTTGACTTAATCAGGTTACCGCCTATATGGCTGGTTGGTAAAACAATCACAAGTTGATATATTATATTAAGGGAGATATCTAAATAGTAAATAGTAAAAGTTGATCCTTTTACCTTAGCATTTTATTTTATTGTAATTTACTTTTCAGCTTTTACTTTACCGCAATTACTTTTCAGCATTTTTACTTTATGTCTTTTATTTTACTAGCCCTAGTTATGTGTCGTAAGTAAGTTAGTTATTTGGGGTTGTGATGACTTCTAATATCACCGTTTATAATGGGTTGTTTTATAGTTTGGGTAATTTAAAGGTTTACTTATTAAGTCTTAAGCTTAATACGTCTTGTTAATTGACCACTAATAAGATTGATCTGGTAAATCTAAAATAAAGACAAAGGAATTTTAGGTTTCAGCCTTAGACTTAATAGCTCACGATCTTCCTTGAGGATAGATAACCCTTTAATAGATTTCCTTACATGATAGACATATACCTGTCGGGCGGGGGTAGCCATAATTGGAACTTAAACTTAATGAATCCAGGCAATTTGGTTGACATAGACATATGGTTCAATTGGGTTAAACTGGGTATTTGCGTCTGACCATCGACAGAGGCTTTCGCATAATTTAGTGTTCCAGGTTAGTAAACCGATATATTACCATCGTCTGACCATCGATGGTTCTTGCGTTATACACGTGTGATTATGCACCGGTCAAGTTTTTGGCGCCGTTGCTGGGGACTTATTTATCTTTCACTATTAGTTTTGGGGTTAGATACGTTACTTGTATCTAATTTCTTTTTACTTATTGTTTTTGTTTTCTTGTGTTTCAGGTTCTTAGAAACTACATGAGACGAACCAGAAGCTTTGAACTCCGACCGCTCGACCCAGAAATTGAAAGAACCATCAGAAAGTTGAGAAGGGAAATGCGTGAAGGCCAAGAAGCTTTAGTCAACATGGAACCTGAACCTTTGGAGGTTGCACCACAAATACCCATTCGAGACAGAACTATTCCGGTGGTCGACGGCTTCATTTCCTGTATTGTACTTCCTCCTTTACCAGCAAATGCGTGTGACATCAAATCATGCATTCAGATGATTCAGCAGTCAGTACAGTTTGGGGGAAAAGCAACTGAACATCCTAATACCCACATCAGCAACTTCCCGAAAGTTTACGGCACTTTCAATTACAACCGAGAAGCTGAAGAAGCAATGAGACTGCGTGTTTTTCCATACTCCTTGAAGGACAGAGCTAAAGCTTGACTACATTCACTACCAGCAGGTTCCATCACAACTTGGAACGCTTTAGCCACCAAATTTCTTGCAAAGTAGTTTCCACTAGCCAGAACTGGAAAGCTAAGGAATGACATCACATCCTTTGTACAACAAGACTCGGAAACTCTCTACGAAGCTTGGGAAATGTACAAAGATTTGCTCCGGAAATGTCCTTACCATGAGATTCCAAAATGGCTTCAAATCCAAACTTTCTATAATGGACTTTCTGGACTGATGAGAACCACAATCGATGCTGCTGTTGGAGGAGCTTCGATGGCAAAAGGAGAAGATCAAGCCTGGGACCTAATCGAAGAAATGGCCAACAACAACTCCTTGTGGCCAACAGAAAGGAGCATGATCCAAAGAATTGCAAGAATTTATGAAAGTGGAGCCAATAGAGCAGTCAACGCCAAGCTGGATCAGATATGCAAATTTATGGAGACTCATACCACTGGATCTACAAGTTCACCATATGGAGGAGCGCCAGAACCAAACCAACTTGAAGAAACGGTAAATTATGTCAATAATTTCAATAGACAGGGGAACAATCCATATTCCAACACCTACAACCCAGAGTGGAGTAATCATCCCAATTTTTCATGGAGCAACAATTCAGGGCAAAAGAACAATCCACCACCTGGATTCCAACAGCAGAACTATCCACCACCTGGATTCCAGCAACATAACAAAGTCGAGGAGCAAGAAAATGAACCAGGAATAGCAGAAGTGTTGGCTCAGTTAAAAAAGTATGATGCTATGTTTCAGAGCCAATATGCTTCCATCAAAGCACTGGAGAATAAAATCGGACAACTGGCCAATGATCAAAGTTACAGACCGCAAGGTAATCTTCCCAGCAACACAGAATCAAATCCAAGGAACATATGGAAAGAGCAGTGTCATGCCATCATGTTAAAAAGTGTTACTGAAATCAACAAAGTTGTTGGAGCCAAAACAACTGCTGAGGAAGTTCCAAAAGAAACAAAGTAACAGATGGAGGAAAAAGAAGCAAAGGAAAAAGAACAGATCACTCCACCTCCACCTTTTCCTCAGCGTCTTCAGAAAAACAAACTAGACAAGCAGTTTGCTTGTTTCCTGGAGGTGTTCAAAAATCTGCACATCAACATTCCATTTGCAGAAGCCTTGGAACAAATGCCCAGCTATGTAAAATTCATGAAAGACATTCTTTCACGAAAACGGAGATTGGGAGATTACGAGACAGTAGCATTGACAGAAGAATGCAACGCCATCATTCAGAGGAAGCTTCCCTCAAAATTGAAAGATCCTGGCAGTTTCATCATTCCCTGCATCATAGGAGAACATAACCTTGGTAGGGCTTTATGTGATTTAGGTGCAAGTGTTAACTTGATGCCTTTTTTCTATTTTCAGGAAATTGCAAATTGGAGAAACAATGCCCACTTCAGTCTCTCTGCAACTTGCTGATAGAACACTAGAATTTCCGAGAGGTGTAGTTGATGATGTGCTGGTCAAGGTTGACAAATTCATTTTCCTAGCAGATTTTATTGTCCTTGATATGAAGGAAGACGCAGACGTGCCAATCATCCTCGGGAGACCGTTCTTGGCTACAGGTCGAACCATTATTGATGTACAAAAAGAAGAATTAACCATGAGGGTACATGACCAAGAAGTAACATTCAATGTTTTCAAGGCCATAAATTTCCCAGAAGATGAAAAGAAAGAGGAATGTTTCAGACTTGATGTGATACACAGTACCATTCAGAACTCCAATGCAATGCAAAGTTCTACTGACAAACTTAAAACATGTCAATTGCCTGAGGAGCCTGAAGATAAAGCGTCTTTTGCACTGAAAAAGCCAATTCTTGCACTACAAGCAACATAAGAGAAAAAATTCCACCAGCTCAACGAATTGGAGGAATTTCACAATCAGCCTTTTGAGAATGCCAAATTGTATAAAGAAAAGGCAAGGAAAAGACATGATGAGAAATTAGTGCGCATACAACTGGAACCAGGGCAGAAGGTACTGTTAAACAAATCAATGGTGAAATTCTTCCCATGGAAGCCAAAATCACGGTGCTCAGGTCCATTTGTGATCACCAAGGTTTTACCAGACAGAGCAGTTGAGATACATGATCCCAACTCCAACAAAACATTCAAGGTTAAAAACAAGCGTGTTAAGCACTACTGGGGAGAATCATTTGAACGACAAAAAGAAAGTGTCACACTTTCAGATCCAGCCTAACGTTCGAGAAGTCACATCTAGCTGACGACGTTAAACTTAGCGCTCGCAGGGAGGCAACCCATGCAATTTTTGTATATATTGTGATTTTGTGTGATTTCATTTTTGTGTGTTTAATTTTTGCAGGTAAAGTCATTTCACGATGGAAGAAGCTCTCGCAAATCTTCACAAGCAATTTCCCTCTCTCCCTCAAAAATCTCTGATGAAAGTCTACAAAGCTCGCTTGGAACGGATGAGACTACTGATGATCAAAGGTATTCCTACTGACAATCGTTGGATTATTGAAGCACGAGTCTGATTGGCAGGTGAGTCTTCTGACTCTTTTATTTCACATCTGCCTGGTTTAGGAATGAGCACCTATGCTAAAAAGAGAAGAGCCAAAAGAATATGTGTTTGTTATAAATGTGCTCGTATGTTTTATGATACTCGTTGTCGTTCTTTAGGAATGTGTCTGATAACCGCGAAGATAAGATTAATTTCATTAGGGATGGCTTGAGTAAGGAGTCTTTGGATGACATATCTAAAACTCTTGAGACGCATCCCAGTGGATATGTGTATCACGAAAATTCGTATGTTATATGCACAATTTCGTAAAGAAAGACAAAAGTTAAGTCTCGGGAATCTGACTCAAAAAGACTCTGTTTGTCAATTTATAAGAAAATTGGATGAGAAGCTTGTCCCTGACCCATAGACGTCAATCAATCTGTAAATTATTGTAAATATTATATCTCTTTGTCTTTTTCTAATAATTGTGATTTATTTTGTTGTTTTCTTTTATTTTCTCCGACAGGATCCATACCTTTTTGACTATCACGATTTATACTGTTAACTAATAATTATCATTTGGCATGTACTAGTGCTATTATTTTACTCACCCTTTTCAGGTGTTATGAAGTCAACTCATCATTGCACTTTTGAAGACATCCAGAGTAAAACATGGAAGCCACTTCAAGAAGACGAGTTGAAAACATCTGTGTGTTTTGCGGTACTAGTGTTGGTGTTAAGCCACAATACGTAGAAGTAGCACATGAATTGGGTCGAGTCTTAGCTGCAAGGAATATGCACTTAGTATATGGTGGAGGCAATCTTGGACTTATGGAGATCGTTTCAAAAGCTGTACAGGAAGGAGGTAGTCACGTTTTGGGAATCATCCCAAAACCCTTGGCGGAAGTAAATCTTATTGGACCATCAAACGGAGAACAACTAATCGTGCCAGGTATGTCTGAACGATTGGTAGAAATGATTAACTGTGCTGATGCTTTTATTGCTTTGACAGGTGGCTTGGGTATATTGGAGGAAATTTTTATAGTGTTATCTTGGGCGAACCTGAATATACACCAGAAACCGCTTGGACTGTACAACGTTGAAGGATTTTATGATTTTCTTTGTGTGTTTCTTGATGATGCCCGGAGAAATGGGTTCGTGTCAAAACCTTTAAAAGAACTCATCTTCACTGCCAGAACTGCTCTGGATCTAATTGACCAAATCTTAGCCTATGAACCACAAATTGACCCTATCCTTTCAAAGATAAATTGGTCCGAGGACGATCGTGGTAAGAGGTGTCGGATTAATCTGGATCTTAACCTTTAACTTTTCGTGTAGAATTTCAGTTAACCAGGTACTATCTTCTAAACTCTTCTTCTACTGTTTAAGACATTGGAGACAATGTCTCATTTAGGTTTGGGGGAGGGAATTAGTTGATCAGTATCTTTTTTTTTAGTTATGTGTTGTTTTTATTTTTAGTCCAAAATTTTTTCGAAAAATTCAAAAAAATTGAATTTTTTTCAAAAATTACAAAAATATTTTGCGTTTTTGTATTTTTATTTTGACTAAAAAGGTGAAATTGGTAAGAGATAGTTGTGTAAGGAGTTTCCACTCCTGAGACGTATCTCAAACCTATTTTGGAACAAATTAATTTTTGTTTATTTCCTTTTGAATTATTTAATTTGTGAATTCTCTATAATACTGACTAAAATGGATCTTCATATGCTCAGTTAGAATGTATTATCAACATGCATTGTAACATACTGACATGAGCTATAATTGAAAAGTTTGTAATATTCAGTGCTCTAGTTTAATTGGAGAAATCATCTCAAAAAGTGATGAAAAACAAAATGTCTGAGATCCGAGTTATTAAGTCTGTAAGGGTGTTTTAACACCTAGTGCCCTAGAGCCAACTGGTTTGGGAGTCACTGGCCCAAAGCTCATTACATGGATCAAGGATGTTGCAAAAATATATATATCTGAAGTCTGAGTAATTAAGTCTGTAGGGGTGTATTAACACCTGGTGCCCTAAAGCCAACTGGTTTGGGAGCCACCAACCCAACACTTGCTACATAGACGGAAGATATTGTATATAAATAAAAAAAAATCAAAAATCAAAGAAAAAATCAGAAAAAATCAGAAAAACTATTCCATTGCTGCAAAAAAGGTGTGAATTCTGTTAAAACTTTAGGACAAAAATATTACTCTCTTATCAACTGCACTTGTGATTGTTGTGGGCAAAAATGAGTTGATTAATATTTTGTTGGCTGTGCATATGGAGAATGGTAAATATAACCAGAGAATTTACTTATTCGGTAATTTAGAAAGAAAGAAAACAACTAGTAACTTGGAGTAGAAGTTTCACCTGATTAGTCACTAACTTCTTTATTCTCTTTTCTCTTGTCTTTTTGCTTTTGTGTGCATTAGTTTCACTATCTTTTTACTTTTGTAAAATTTTTGTGGGTATCATTGCTGTAAACCCTCACGAGACTACAACTCGTCCACTAGGGATACCTAGGGGTTTAAAGGCTTGTTGCATACGCTAAATGCAACCGTGATCCCTACGAAAGTGGCTTAGTTAAATTTTATTTTAAATATGTTTATGTTATTTCATTCTATGTTTTGCTCGAGGACTAGCAAAATGTTAGGTTTTGGGGTGTGATGAGTGATAAATGTATCACTAATTTTCACTCAATTGACATAATATTTTGTATAGTTTCTTGAGTTTTGTGAATATTTTGATGTGTTTTATGTTATTTTGTAGATGAATAAAGTTTCAGGACTCTCTGGAGGTGATTTGGGGGCCAAAATAGTGAAAAACGGACAAAATGGCATTTTCATAATTTTACGCGTCACGACGCCTAACATGCGCATGAGCCGCTAACGTACGCCAGGTCCACAAGTCAGAATCTGTGAAGTTTGACTTTGCCAACGTGCGACGTGCCACATGTCACCATCACAGCCGATCTGCTAACGTGCACCGTGCCACGTGTCATCATCCTATGATGCCGACAATCGCCATCGCCACATGTCGACACATGTCATCCCGCATGTCAGCCACATCATCATCCACGTTAACAGAAGACCGAGTCAACCTGCCACGTGTCAGCCACGTCATCATCAGCCAATCACAGTGTGCCACGTGTCGCAATTCTATGGTGTCGACAATCACTTTCGCCACTTGTCGCCACGTCAGCTCAATTATTGACTCATTTATCCGAATTGCCACGTGGTAGATAAGAATCTGAAATGGACGAATCACGAGCTGACATGTCAGCGCGTAGCGCTCAAGAAGAAACATGCGCGTCGCGACGCGCGATGCTTATTGACGCCTATAAATAGATCTCGAAATTTCAGTTTCAGATGTACCTTCCTTTCTGAATTCTCTGATGTAAATATGGAGTTTTCTATCTAGTTTCTTTTAAATTTCAGTTTTGTAATTAATTTTAATTACGTTCTGTAACAATAGTAATTTACTTTCTTTACTTTTATAATTTTTACTAATCAACCATGATGAGGTAACTTCCCATTGCTAGGGTGAAAGGTAATTCTTTTACTATTGCTATTTAGATTAATCTCCCTTAAATATAATATATTCACTATTTAAAATTTGACTTAATAAGGATACCGCTATACTGGTCGGTTGGTAATTCATTTTAAACTGGTTTAAACCTGACTAAGCAAGGATACCGCTAGATTGGTCGGTTGGTAATTAAATTTTCTTACCGCCTATATGGCAGGTTTATTTTGGTTCCGCCTTTATGGTTGGTTGGACTTAATTTGACTTAATCAGGTTACCGCCTATGGCTGGTTGGTAAAATAATCACAAGTTAATATATTATATTAAGGGAGATATCTAAATAGTAAATAGTAAAAGTTGATCCTTTTACCTTAGCATTTTATTTTATTGTAATTTACTTTTCAGCTTTTACTTTACCGCAATTACTTTTCAGCATTTTTATTTTATGTCTTTTATTTTACTAGCCCTAGTTATGTGTCGTAACTAAGTTAGTTATATGGGGTTGTGATGACTTCTAATATCACCGGTTTATAAGGGGTTATTTTATAGTTTGTGTAATTTAAAGGTTTACTTATTAAGTCTTAAGCTTAATGCGTCTTGTTAATTGGCCATTAATAAGATTGATCTGGTAAATCTAAAATAAACTTGACAAAGGAATTTTAGGTTTCAGCCTTAGACTTAATATCCCACGATCTTCCTTGAGGATAGATAACCCTTTAATAGATTTCCTTACATGATAGACATATACCTGTCGGGCGGGGGTAGCCATAATTGGAACTTAAACTTAATGAATCCAGGTAATTTGGTTGACATAGACATATGGTTCAATTGGGTTAAACTGGGTATTTGCGTCTGACCATCGACAGAGGCTTTCGCATAATTTAGTGTTCCAGGTTAGTAAACCGATATATTACACAAACATGAAATAACCACTTCATCTTTAAAAAGATATTGGAAAGATTCACAACCCTAGATAGTTTCTTAATATTGAATTTTCTTAAGCCTACTTTCGTGCAATTTTATTTACTTGTTTTTAAATTCAATTTCTTTACCATTTCAAATCAATCAATCAACCTGTTAGATACTAGTAATCATTTGACCTCATAAAATTAATAGATTAGGTATTAAGTCCTCGTGGGATCGATACTTTTTATACTACTTTAACGATACGTGCGCTTGCGTTATACGCATGTGATTACGCACCGGTCAAAAGTCTTTTTTTATTCCTGAGTCTTTTTGATTTTGAGTCTTTCTCAAATAACTAATGAATAATCGGTATCGTCCTATCCCGATTAGGGATTGGTGGTGCTGGTGGTGCCTCATCCAATGGTTCAGTCGGCTGATTATTCATGATGAGTTGTGGGTCTTGGCTTTCTCGCTTGTCATTTCTCAACTAATGAATAGTCCTTTTGATTTCTAAGTTGATAGGAATGAGTTCGCAGTTTCGACTTCTTCTCATATAATTAGCCGGCGATCTGAAATTTAATCAAAATAAAAAAGTATAATAAAATAATGGTGTTTAGCTAAGCAAATAAAGTACTTTGTCCTAATATTAATACTGAAAAATAAAATATATCTCCGGTAAAAGCGCCAAAAACTTGACTATTATTTTATTACCGTATGCAAGGCACATATCTCTCAAGTAAAATAGTCATAAAAAATAGAATATCGAACCCACATGAACTTATTATTAATCATATTAATACTAAAACTAGACATAACTTAACTAAAACTAAACAATTGATGTAAGTGATAGTTGATTAAACTAATGAAATAAAAATAGTAAATTAAAAACACTTTGGGACACTTTTTGAGAATGAGAATATAGGGTTACAACTTCACCTAAGCATGCAAATAAGATTTATGCACTTTTTTTTTATCCAATTAAGCAATTAACATTGGTTATTAACCTATAACGCTAATTTACCTACAAGCCTCTTCCGATTGCTAAGTAGAAACGTCTAACTCAATTCGGTTACCTGTATTCCTAAGATAATTAAGTCAAGTTAAACTCATTGGGAACATGTTCTAATATTGGCTACGCATATTTCTATCCTGCATGGAAATCTATTCGAATAAATTAAAATCATGCGCTATTATTCCCAAGGCTAAACCCAAATTCCTTTTTCCAAATTTCTTGGGGTTTACCACATATATGGTATTGTTGTCCAAACAATAAAACTCATTAAAAGTAAAGAATAATAAATAAACCAATATAACACTCAAAACAAATAAAAAATAAAAAATAAACCAATATAACACTCAAAACAAATAAAAAATAAAAAATAAACCAATATAACACTCAAAACAAATAAAAAATAAAAAATAAACCAATATAACACTCAAAACAAATAAAAAATAAAAAATAAACCAATATAACACTCAAAACAAATGCAAATTCAATTAAGTAAATTGCTCATGATTCATTACAACCCTAAATTAATGAATTAGTTATACAAAATTGGCATTAGGCAAAATTGTTTATCATAACAAAACAATAACTCATAATAAAAAACTAGAAGAGAAAAGGAAGAAAAACTCATTTTTGTGAGATCTTCTACTTCAATCTTCAGCCTCGGTTGAGGTTTTGTTCTTGCCTTACTCTGTGTATTTTTCTCTACTCTTGAGTCTCCAAGGGTATGATGATTTAGGATTTAGAACAAATTGGAGCTTATATATGGAGTGTTGGGAGCTTTCCTTCTTAAGAAACTGGAGTTCTAAATAAATTTGGATTTAGGCCCATTGGAACGCCAATGGAAGGCAAAATGTGTTCTGTTCCCATGAGAGGCAGAATTTCCTTAATGGCTTCAGCTTCTTTGGCAAATCAACGAAGTCTCGTTGGCTTGCCAATGAAGTCTTCAAATGTATGTATGCCAAAAAATACATCGTTTTATCGACAATTCATCTGTGTCTTATTCTATTGGCAATTAATTCTATAAAAACACAAAGAACTCCTTAAAAAGCTCATTAAGCTAGTGGATATCCATAAAAATATAAGATATATAAGGTGTCACACTTGTCCTCTTAATTAGGGTAAGGGTGAGACAGAGTCAGAAATCCGGCAGAGTTTCCCCTGAAAAATAGATTATCCCTTCTTAGAAAATAATACAAAAAAATAATCTGAACAACATCATCATCATCATCATATATATATATATATATGATCTCCATGATCCATATATATATATTTATCATGCTTTCAATTAATCAATATTTATATCTCAACAAATATATATATATATATATATAATTATAATTATAATTATAATTATAATTATAATTATAAATATACCAATATATTTATATATAGACTTCCACAACAACCATCAATCATCAAACAATTATGTTAAGAGAATCATCATGCAGTGTACTTACCTCTACCCACGCAAAAGTCTTAATATGTCTGTATCCTCGCTAAGAATCTCAATCGGATGCTCAAAATGCAAAGTTGATATCGACAATCCACTCGATATATCCAAACGACTATGTTGAGTAGAAAAATAGCGACGATCGGCTTCGGAACTTGCTGATACGCTTAACGAGGCAAGCGGGCCCCACAACAAAAATACATTCAACGGTGGATATTTATACCAAAACGCTCGTATAATCGAGAGCAACAATCTGATACGTTCAGATCGCCGATCCAACGGTCGGATCTCAAATTCCAGTACTATTCCCGAATTACCGGTAATTACAAAACGGAAAACAACCCAAACGATGTCGGATCAGGAAGTGACCACTGGCGTTGGAAAGATCTCGGCCTGAAAAGTACCCACTCGCCGGAGGTGGCCGTCAAAAGTGATCGGAGATGGCCGGAAAATTCAGAAAAGTGGCCGACGAGTCGTCCCCTTCAGGCGGCGCGTGGAGGAGCGTCCGGCGTCCGATGGCCTCAATCTCGACGGATCTGGAAAGCTGATGTCGGCAACTAACTGGCGGACCGGCGTGTGGCGGCGGATGATCGGCAGTGAAGCGGCGACGGCGGTTTCAAGATTTGGTAGTGAGAGAGAGTAATTGAGAGAAAAATAAAAATTGAGAAAGAGAGACGGCTTCCCCCAGAAAAATAATGCTCTCTCAAAAGTTTTGTTTTACCCTTTTTATATTAGAAAAGCCTATGCCCCTTTTTTTTTTTTAACTATTACTTCTCTTTTTCTTCGTATTTATTCCCCCATCTCTCTCTTAATCTGCTAAAACACTCACAATTAAATTATTATTATTATAAGGGAATAATATCATAATGTATTACAATACATGCACCTGGTGAGCTGATTATCGATAAAGAAACTATATAACAGGACCGTCCCCATCAATGCTATCTCGATTACCTAAAGAGACATAAGAATTTACAATAAGAAACATAGTCTTAACTTGAGTAGATGACAAAAATGCAAGAAACTTATTTAAACGCTCTCATAATCCTAACGGAATTTCGACAGAGTTCCCTCTATAATACAGACTTCCATTATACAATACAACCTCATCAAAGTTACAATCATATTCAATTCACAACATATACATCCACATACTGATTCAACATCACTAGCCCAAGTCTTGGGCCAACAATAACTTCATGTACACATTCTCACTCAATCATATTTCCCGTTTAAGTTCGTAATTCACTTCCAATCATAAGGCAATCATTTATATAGTCTGAGCAAGTAAATAATCACATTTTAAAGCTAAATACGTTTTGAGCGCTGATCGAAATTCGAAATTTTTCGATAGCCGTTTGTTCATCCCCATTTCTTGGTTCCAATGTCGCTAACAGTACGTTAATCGGAGTTCAGATTAACGGAAAATCGAGAAAAATCTTAAAAAACTTCTTATTGAAAAATCAACAAAAATAGGTAGTTTCCCGCGATAACACCACCGTCAAAATATTCCTCTCGTCGAACTCTACGTTTTTCTTAAAAAATTCGATCGAGATCGGTTCTGAATCGGATGGATCGGAACCAAAAAGCTCACTTTCCTCACTTTCCTCACTTTCCTCTACTCTCTCACCTTCTCCTTCTCACGATTTGCCTCTGGAAAACTTGGAAGTGCGTATATACTACCATGGCAAATATCACCTCCTCTCAACTTATTCCTTTATCGTTTTTAATTTAAACTTTTGCTAACCCAATAATTTATTGCCTAAATTTCAAACACACCCATAATCAATAAATTAAAACATGAAGGGAAAAAACATTAGGGTGTACAGTGGCAGTAAATATAGATATATTGATCATTCATCAGTACTCTAATAACAATACGATTATCTAAGTAGACAAGTTTATAGGGAGAGAAAATGATAAAGGTCTAAGTTGATTATTATTGAGTTTTTACGTGAGAAAAACACGGGTGTGATTGTAATAATTTTTCACATGATAGATTTTTCTCTAATCATCCTTTTATGATATGATTTTTCTTTCGTAAAAGGGTTGATATTTCGTAAAACACTAGTGCTTTCACGTAAAATCTTGTGTTATATGATTGATATTTTTCTCCATATATATTTTCTGTTTAATAATGTGTGATATCATTTGCTTTCGGGATCTTTAATTGAATTGAAAGAGAATGATAATATAATATGATTTCACATACAAAAAAATAACTTCAGTTTTTTTTTTTTTTTTTTTTTTAAATTCAATCGAAAGAAAGTGTAAATTAATTTTAAAACATGGTGATTCAAAAGAGAAAGACCAAAGACATCTGAATAACTTTCCTTCCATTATTATTATCATCTTCAAACAAATAATAAATCCAAATTAAGGAAAAATTAAAAAAGTTTATTCCACGAACAAACAATTGCAAAAACTGAAGGGACGATCTAATTAAAATCCAAACAAACAACCATGGAAGGGACAACACTGAACAGTCACAGATATGGAGGCGCTATTTATGGGCACTTGAAGCCATTGGGCACCTTGCAGTAGTTCAAGAGCAATGACAAGTCAACAGGAACGTTTAGATTGATGAGATTCAAAACATTAAGATGAAGGGAAGTGCAAAGGCAAACACCAGCGTCGAGCTTAACCAAATTGCCAATGAGGCTGCAGCATTCTTCATTTTCTGGAGTACTACCAACTTTAAGACTCAGCAAGCCATTTAACACGTCAAGACATACCCCCAATTTAAGGGCGTCACGAGGACAAGTACCAAGCAATGTCCTTGAGGCTTCTGTTGAAGGGATAGAGGTCAACAGAACTGTGAAGAAGAGGAGATTAAGAGACAGTAAAAGGGCTGCTGATTTTGAAGCCATTGATTCTCAAACACAACCTAATAATAATTAAACCTTAAGGTTTGTGAATGTTGAAAGACAGTATGTGACTGTGACTGTGACTGTGAGTGATAAAAATGGCCAAGTGGGATGGGGGTATTTATAGCGGATGCCCTATTTGTTATATTGATCATTAATTAGCTGTGTTTAGGTGTTCATAAATTTTATTACATATCAAAGTCAAAGTGTGAAATGTGAATGCACTATTGGATTATTATATCAGTGTGTGAAAAAAATGTATCTATATAAATAATAAAGATTCATAATTCTGCAAATCACTCTCAAGAAAAAAAAAAAAAAAAGGATTATAGAACATCAGAAAACAAAAATTCTTCCCTAAACACATGCCGCTGTTGAGGGCGGAACCAAGAATTTAATCTTTCATCAGGAACAATATTTTCGGATGACAATATTTTCTGCATTATTAATTAAGTATATTCATTAAATGATATAGTTTAAAGTGAATAAGACTAGTACTAGTCCCTCATATAATTTTATTGTTCGAGTATCTGATAAATTTTTAATACTTCATTTAATCTTTGGTGTTAAAATAATTAGAAAAAATAATTGATAATAAATATATTTTATCAAATATATAAAAGGATTCTCTAAAACATCTGCAAATTTATAACTGAGACTAAATGAGATATTAAAAATTTATCAAGGACTCAAATTGTAAAAATAAAAATTCTAAAAAGGATCATAGTGTTCTGATTATTATACCATTGATCAAGTAGGTTATATATTGAATGTGATTGTTGCAATTTCGGCCTAAAATACTAAAAGAATAATTGTCTCATATATAAGAACTTCTCCATAATTATATTTACCCTAAATAAATAAATAAACAAACAAACAACACGCATCTCATATGTACATCTCAAGATCAGCATGCACCCAGGTAAAATTGGGGTCTGATACCAATTAATGTAAATTGGATCTAATTAATTAAAAGACTGGTCCAATGGATATGATTTTTCAACCCACATAAACATTTACTTACAATTACACCTACTACAAAATGACCGTAATCATCTACATCAGTCATATTTTTGGATCTACTTTGGATTAGACCCGCCAAGGTTCCGATTCCGAACCGGAACCGAACTGATTGGAATCGGACGATTCCGATTCCAACCAGTTCCAATTCCGGTTCCAGTTCCGGAACCGGAACCGGAACTGACCGGTTTGGTTATGGTTCTTACCCAAACCGAACCGGTTGGAACCGCTGGAACCGAACGGTTTCAGCGGTTCCAACCGGAACCGTAAGGTTCCGGATGGAACCCTAGGGTTCCAACCGTTCCCCCAACGACTACTAGCCGTTGGGGGGCCAGCCCAACAGAGCCGTTGGGCTGCTCCCTGCCCCAACGTCCAAACAAAAAAAATATTAAATTTGGGGGTTTCCCAAATTACCCCTAATAATAGTAATAAAACGGCTAATTTTAGTGACATTTTAGGTATCACAAAATATTCTAAAATTGTATAAATATGGGTCATTTTTCATTATTTAAACACACCAATTTCTCAATTCTCAATTCTCTTGATTCCTATAATTCTCTCATTTTCAATCCTCTAATTCTTTAAAATTTCTTATACAACAAATGTCAAGTTCATCTAAGAACACAATGTCAAATGTGCCTACCCAAAAGAGCGACCCTAGTATCGGTTCACGGAGAAGAGAAGTTAAGTCTCGTTCCTCAGATATTTTCAAAATTCATTTTCATTTAGACGATACTGATGAAGGTTCAAGAGCAGTATGCAATCATTGTGGGGTTTCTTACAAATTCTCTAGAAACAACAACATGTGTGGATGATTTGACCCGAGCTGATCTGAGGCAACAAGAAGATGCCCCTGATGAATTTGAAGACTTGTTTGATAATGCATCTGCAAGTGCAAGCGGAACTGGAGCTGAAGGATCAACATGCATTGATGATGATTGATAATTAAATAATTGTAAAATTACAATGGGGAAATATCTTTAAAAAATAATGGAATTGCTTGAGCTTTGATTCCTCTCACCCATGGAGGATACGTAGGCAACTTAAATTTTTAAAAATTTAAGTTAAAGCTCTTTTATTTAATAATTTTTTTTTAGATAGGAATTTTATTTCTAATTTATTTAATGTAATTATGTAATGTAAGTTTATGATATAAATTCAAATTCATAATTTTAAATTATATTAATTTATCAATCTTAATTTTTTATTTTCAATAAAGTAAAAAATAAAAAATAAAAATCAAATGGAACCGGAACCGAACGATTCGGATCCGATTCTAGTTCCACACTTGTAGAACCGGGAACCAAACGATTCGGTTTTGATTCGGAACCGAACCGAACCGAACCGCCGGCCGGTCTACTTTGGATGATGAATTATGTTCTCTATTTTTAAAATTTAGAGCAAAAACTAAAATGTCCTATTATTATTGCTTTAATTTTGATAGATCATTGCGTTCACGTCGGTGTAGATCCTGCAAATATTTGGTCAAATCTGATGATCATGCAAAAAAATGAGAACATAGAAACAATAAAATCTCGAATCCCATATATCTTTTTTAATTAAATCATTGAAGTTTCAACTTGACATGTGGTGTTAATTAATTATCCAAAAAGAGTGGGAATAATCTACAATAGGCATGAACAACGAAATAAAATGAAATCTCTGGCCATTTCAGCCCTATTTTTAACATGAGAGGTTTGTCTTAGAAACTTATTTAATTTTATTATAATCGAGATTTTATTTTATTGCTGCAGTGGAGAATGAGTGGCGTTTTGGGTTCCCACGTAATTGGGTTGGGAAACAAATTTGACATGGCTAATTAACCATTTGTTGTATAATCCTATTTCTCTTTAAATTAAAAAAAAAAAAAAAAAAAAACTAAATCATTTAAAAAAAAAACTAATTCATTAAATAAATAGCAAATGTGTAATAGTATTTTAATAAAATTTATTATCCATGCTCAAATTTTAAAGATGTAAGGGTTAAAAATATATTGAGACAAGAGTGAGGCAGTGAATTTGGCAATTTGCTATAGCCCCATCCAAAACAATTGAAAATCTTTTAAGTTTACTTACGAAACTGCCATTCCATTTTACAAGTTTATTTTATTTGAAATTTGACGAGAGTGGGGAAGTCGAACAGCATAAGGAAAAATTAAAATTATTTCTTTATCTCTCTGTGTATAAACATATAATCTTGATGAAGAAAACAATTTGTTTGAAACCTGGTTTCTCTCCAAACGTGTACAATCTCTCTTAATTTTGTTTTACTTATTTGTGAAATTACCTACAAGCACTAGCGACAAGAAATCTCTATACCCAAGAGAGGGGGTGAATTGGGTTATCGCTATTAATGCGGAATTATAAAATCTTTACCGATTTTAAGCTCTTATTACCAAATAGGAGTTTTAGGTCAATTTTCTCTTGTAAATAAATATCATATATGCAAGTTTCTAATCAATAAATATAAGCATAAGTAAACTTGCAAATATATAAAAGAGTAGGGAAAGAGAGATACGACACCGCGATTTATAGTGGTTCGGCCAAACGTGCCTACGTCCACTCCCCCAAGCCTCGCTTGAAGATTTCCACTAAAATCGAGTTTTCCGTGGTTGACTCGTAACCAAGAGTTTTCCGCCAAGGCACACTCCGAACCTTTTACAAGATTGAGTTTTCTACGTAGGAGCACTCACAACCTTTACAAATTACCCAAACGATGAGATTTCACAAACCGCAAGTGTTTTTGATATGAAAGAATTAAATCACACTTGGGCACTCACAAATAATGAGAAGATTGTGTGAGAGCAAACCCAAGTGTTTTTAAGCTCACTAAATGTATGGAAGGTGTGTGTGTGAGCTTGGATGAGTGTTTATGAATATGAAGGTTTTGAACACTCTTTTCTTGCCTTAGAAAATGTATGAAGATTATGTATTAAATCTCTAACCTAAGGCAAAGAAGTTAGGGTTCTATTTATAACAAAATGCAAAGCTTTCCCTAACTTACAGCGAGACCGGCGAGCACACCGGCGAGGGGACCGGCATACCGGTCTAGGGCTCCAACGGTAACATAACGTTCGAAAAACTAGCCGTTGGACCGGCGAGCAAACCGGCGAGGAGACCGGTAAGTAGTGTGCCGGTTCCAGAGAGCATGATTGTTATGCCAATACCGGCATGGAGACCGGCGAGGTATGGCCCGGTTCCAGTAGGCATGCGAAACAGGGGAAAGCCGGTTTAATGACCGGTAAGGGACCGGTAAGGTCCATGCCGGTTCCAGAGAGCTTCCCTAAGTACTAAAATGCAGATTTGAAGGTTTTAATGCATTTTGTACATGCCCCTAATGCATCTAAGTGAATGTGCATGATCCCTATGAGCTTAGGCACTTGAATATTACATCTCACATTACAAATTAAATCCTAAGCTAAGACTTCGCAATATATTCTTCAATTTGCCGCAAGTCTTCACATTCTCGCTCTTCACCTCATATGCTTCGACACTTTTTGTATTGCTTCGTGATTGTACGTCGAAGTCGTCGATTGCGTTGACATCATCAAAATCCAATTACGCGACCAAGTCGCCAACAATTTGTAATTAAGTAATTGTTAGCGAAATGGTTATATACGATAGTAATTTATTTACATTGTGAGTTTTAGTCGAATTATGTCGACAATTAGTTGAAATAAAAAAAGTCACAAACTTACTTCTTGATAGATAGATTGGTTCATTTAGTGTTTACTCTTCTGGTTTCGACAGCAACGATAGAACGAATAATTTTAATTATGAAATTTATTAGGACAACATTTTAAAATAAGATGGCGAATGAATTTCTATTAAATTGTATGGTTATCTATACAGACAGGGAATTTATAGACATTATTAATTCAAATTCCATAATGAGTTTTACTCTTTGAAGCATTATAAGGCATAACTTCAATAGTGTCTAATTATTTTTGAATTATTACTTTAACTTAGACTTATTTTCTTACATATCTATGAAATTTTCTTAGTTTAATCAAATATTGATTTTCTAGCGATTAATCGCAAATCGTTATTTGAGCAATTCAATTTGACAAATTTTTGACCGCTTTAAACTGACACTGATTATTTTGTAATTTTGACCTGCCAATCAACCGACTTCTATTATCCTAAAAAACGTTGATTTCAATTCAATTTTGAATTCTTTAATATTTTCTAGGGTTTTGATGGATGATTTTGTAGAAAAAAAATATTAATAATTCCATTAGAAATGGTGAAAAATAGTAAGAACATGCTTCAATTTAAAAGAATTAATACCGATATAATCACATTTATATCCTTAATTTATTACATTTTTTAAAATAAAGATAAATTTTTCTCTTTGTATCAAATAATCTCTATTCTACTCATATTAATTTAACTAAAGACTCATATCTTTTAATCTATTTATGATTTTTTTAGTTATTTTTAAAGAATTTTAAGATGTGAGTTTTGATTTTTTTTTTTTTTTAATTCTCATCATATGATTTAATCTTATTTCTCTTCGTGGTGAATACCTTGTACTCGCCCTAAGAACGTGACTCGGTAATTTTCAAATTGTACTTGGATTATGCTGAGTTAAGCCTTGTACTGAATTTTTTATTTTTATAAATTATGATTAGTAGTTATTATATAATAATTTAAATGTAATTGAATATTAACTCTATATTACTATTAAAGCTTGTATGGTAGAAGATTATATATAAAAAAAATAGCATAATTAATATTGGATTCAATATCACGACCCCCTCCCAAGAGCAGGCCCATCCCTAAAAAAGGTTTGCATACTTATTTAATTCGAGTATCTACATGTCATGCAATTCAAACTTATGCAAAGGAAATAATACTTCTTAAATTATAATTTAGCAAATCTCTTAATAAAGTCTCTAATATTAAAGGTTATAGCACAAATCTTAAAATCATAAAAATAATGTCCTAAATGTTTGGACCAACCCGAAAAATGACTGCGGCATGTGGATCAAATTTCGATACTGCTATTGTTGTGTTGGCGAACTACCTAGGATGTTTAGGAAAAAGGGGAATGAGCTTAAAGAGGTCAATAAGTAAATCACACATACTCTTAATATGACCTCACCAATAATACTTGAAAATAACATATATTATAATAAGCATCATCTCAAGCAACCATTCTCACAACAGTACAAACATCCATCAAACATGTTTGCTAATCCGAGTCCGGTATAATAGTGGATTGAAACCAATAGGAGAGTACTCCATCACAACTCCCAAGGTTTCCCACCATATCATCCCGCATAAATATGTATGTGGGAACTGAAACACGCTCTACGACTAATTATGCATAACATCGCATAGCCTCTCATGAGCTCTCTCATCACTTTCACGGCAAACATCAATCAATAAACAATTATGTTAAGGGGATCATTTTGCGTTGTACTTAACTCAATCCATGTAAAAGTCCTCTATATGTCTATATCCTCGTTCAGATCTTAAGAGTGTAAAATTATGATCAGGTCCCTTAATTTTACTAAAATTATGTTTTCACCCCTAAACTTTCTAAATTATCAATTTAACCCCCAAAATTTTTCTAATATGTCCATATAGTCCTAAAACTCTCAAATATTACTTATTGACCCATAAAAGTCAGAATTTATAGAATTACACTCCTAATAATGCCAATATGTAATTTAGTCCAAAATTTTAAAAATCTTACGTTTACACCCCCAAAATGTATCAATCACGTAACAAGTTCCAACGAGCTCCAACTTTCACAACAAATGAACCAATGGTCAGTATTCTTCACAAAGATCACAGTGACTTTTGTGGTGATGGCTGAAACACGGTAGTTACCGACAAACGGTCAAACAACAATAACTACCATTTTTGGATCGTTTCTTAATAACCGAATGTCAGATTTCAGCAAATGAAATATCCAAACTATGTATCTCGGCGAAGGAAAATTCTAGTCCAGGAAATGAGGTACACGAGCGACTGCGCGTGAATGAGGAGTTAATGCTGCTCATGGAGGAGCGTGCGGGCGCGTTCGACGGATTCACGGTTGCAGACCAGTGCCGTTGGATTCGTCTCGTCGAGAGGATTCTCCAGAAGTTGTCACTTTTTGGAAACGGACGATGTCGAACAATTTACTTTCTCTCGCTCTAGCCGTTTCTCTCTACTGGTTTCAGGTTTTCTCTCTAAAAACTCCCTGGAAATGCTCTTAATTCCCCTCTTAAAATGTCTTCAACACTCAGCTCTTCACACCACCTTGGATCAAATCAAAATCTAAATATAACCTAAGGTCGTGTTTGGTTAATAATGGAAAATTACGAAGTAGGATAAGGGGTGTGTGTTTGTTTTGTTTGGTTTAGGGGACAAATAAACACATTAAATAGTGATTATAAGGTGGTGGGGATTAGTTTTGTTTAAATGATAATGACGTATTACATCCAAATTCTACCAAATATGTCTCATTTATCAATAAGATAATATTTCTTAGGCTTTTTTTTCTTGTTTAATAGTTTTCTTGTTAAAAAAAAAAAATTCTTATTTAAGGTATAAGTAGTTTTCTTTTAAGATTTAGCTTATTCGAGGTATAGTTCAATTTTTATCATTACTCCTATAAGAAATAGATTACTAATCAATATATATATAAGGTTGTGTGTTCACTTTCTTAATACATATATAAAATTAATAATAGGAAAATGATATTTATATAAAGAGAATATAAAAGTGTGACAAAATTCAATCACAACCTACTGGTATTCTGCATTAAAATTACTTTTAAGCGATAGAGTACATGTACTTTATGAATAAATTTTGTCATATTTTGTCTCGCATTTATACAAATATCAGTACTTTAATAATAACACAATTATCTTTGTAAGTAGACAATTTTTTAGGGAGAGAAAAATGATCAGGTCTATTAAGTTGATTTTTATTAGGTTTTTGATTTGAGAAAAACACTAGAATGTGATTATAATAATTTTTAACATGACAGATTTTTCTCTAATCATCTTTTTACGACATGGTTTTTTTCTAGTATAAGAGATTTCACGTTATTATCATCTGAATAACTTTCGTTCCATTATTATTATCATCTTCAAACAAATAATAAATCTAAATTAATGTTGTGATTCTCTGATAACTGAAGAGTATTTTGTGAGGAAAAATAAATACTATCTATTACTACTTAAATATAATTTACAAGTATTATAAAACTTGTACAAAAACCTCACACACTAACTACACTTTCTAAGCTCTCTTACTTAGAGCTTACACCCTAAGCTTTCTTTACTTGAAGCTTACTTGTTGGGGATGTTTTGAGCTCTCAATTACCTCTCAATTTATAGTGAAACTCAAGCTCACTATTACAACCACTCAATAAATGCACATAAAGCTATTTTAGTGGTTTTCACCATTGCAAAAAGGTGGTGGTCTCATTTTTGACAATGGTGGCAACAATCTTTAGAATTGTATCCATGTTGATGCAAGCTGGATATTATAATTCTCCCCCTCCAGCTGCATCTCCTATCATGATTATGTCTCTGCACAGCTCTAACTTATCCTGAATGACCTACTTTGTTGACATGTCAATTGTATCTCTGCACAACACATTTCAATATATCTCTATACAATATTCTTCTACTGTGTCTCTACACAGCACAACTCCGTTGTCATATTTCTTCACTCATTTATTCCTCATTGTCTTCTTGCCTTGTGGAAAACTCTCTTGCTCCCCCTCACCATTAAGCAGAATATATTCGGATCCCGAATATCTGGTTGATGGAATCCTGTCTCGCTCAGAACTTCTTATCTGAAGTCCAATGGTTTCAGGAGGTGTGTCATCATTCAAATTTGTGGATGATCTTGTAGCATCTAATGGAGCGGGTTGCGGCTCTTCATGCTCAACACTCTCTTATGTAGCTTCCGATGGAGCGGGATGTGCCTCCCTCTACTCAACATCCTCATTTGCCTCCTCTAGTTCTACTTCTGAAATATTATGCACCCTATCTGTGATACCTCACTTTTAAATTTTAAGTGCTTCCTCATCCATGTTCCCCCCCCCCCCTCAAAACCAGCAAACACACACACACATTCCTAATAAAACTCAACCACCACTTTCTATTTAAAAACAACCAAACTCTAGTTTTCATTTGGTGTCTGCTTAGTGTGAATTCAATAGAAAGTAAGCAGTGTGTTGGATTTATTTCCATAGATCAGTGAGCAATTAGAAAGAGAAACGGACTAGTAGAGAGAGAAAATACAAATGTTGTAGAGAGAGAAATCAAGTAAGGAGAGAGAGAGACTTGTTCATCATCTTCTGACCATCATTTTCGGCGAGTGACCACTCCAAGAGAATCCTCTTGGCGAGACGAAGCCAGCGCCCTCACACGTCCTCGCATCGCTGCCCCACGCGCCACCGTGCGTGCACAACACCTCTCGAACCAGAATCTTTCCCTCGTCGAGATACACAAGTACACTTCGGATAACCAAATCGAACTTTCAGTTGTTGTGAAACGAGCCAAAAATGAGAGTTAACGTCGTTCGACCATTCGTTGGTGACCACTGAGCATCCGCCATAACCACCAACATCATTGTGATCTTGGTGACGTGTACTGTCTATTGATCATCTCGTTATGGAATTTTGAAGTCATCGGAGCTCGGTACGTTATATTTTACAGTTTTAGGGGTGTAAATATATGATTTTGAAAGTTTTGGACTTATTCGTAAATAGACATGATTAGGGACACAAATTTGTAAATTCTGATTTTTATTGAGTAATAGGTGATAACTCAGTGTTGTAGGACTAAATTGATAATGTTGGACAGTATTAGGGGTTAAATTAAAAATTTAGAAAGTTTAAGGATAAAAACCATAATTTTAGTAAAATATAGGTACCCGATTATAATTTTACACTTTTTATCCCTAAACTTTGGAAAAAGTATAAACTTTGTACGATCAGGTCCCTATATTTTACTAAAATTAGGACGAAACAAAACAAAAAATTATTACGGTGTAAAAGTTCCCACGAACTCTAAACACAAGTGGCAGTTGTGATAGGAGTCAAAAATTTAATCTTTCGGTAAGGTCAATATTATCGGAGGATAATATTTTCGACATTACTACTTAAATTTATTCCCTCTTAAAATATTATCGGATGATAATATTTTCGACATTACTACTTAATTTTTTTTACCGTTTGGGTATCTGATAAGTTTGCAATACTTCATTTAGCCTATGATATTAAAATAGTGTGTGTATATATATATATATATATAAACAAAACAAAAATCTCAGTTTTGTTGGCTTTCTTTTTTGTTACTTTTTGTTATTATTTTGTTGGATTGATTAGAGACTGATAAAATTTCCTTATTAAAATTTTTCCTTTACATTTACCGACCAAAGTTAACGACGCCTTCCAAATCATTTAGGCTTTGTCCTTTTTCTCTCTCTTTCTATTCGAAATTTTGTATTAAAATCTTTTATCTTATTAATAAAGCACTCTTGACTAAGTCTTTTAAACAATTAAACCTATGATTAGATAAGTCTTTACATGCTAACTTAATTTGGATGTAAGAACTATGATGTTTCCCTCATTATAGAGGTTTATTTATTAAAAAAAAAAATTGATTAATTTTGTTTTTAAAATATTATATTTATCCTTTAATACTCTCTTTTTTTTTAATGTTTTAACGTTAAATACCAAATGAGATATTAAAAATTTATCAGAGATACATGTGGTAAAAACAAAAATTTAAAGAGGAAAATATAATTATAAACAGTAAAATGTCGAATTGCAGAATTCTATTTTATAAAATCAAAATAAAATGAATCTTTCGCCTCTCAGCACTATTCTAAGTTCTAACATGCAACCAAGTTTCTAAGACGAACAAATATTTCAAAGATTTGATTTGATTTGATTGCTGCGGTAGAGAAAGACTGGCATTTTGGGTTCCCACGTTTGGGCAGGGAAACAAATTTGACTTCGCTAATTAACCATTTAATTAGAGGATGATAATCTTGTCCACAAATATGTAATTACGTGTCCAATGTGGGTTGAATTTGATAATTTATTTTAGTAGGTTTGTGTTTGCACTAAAAATATAAAATAAAATCCGACCCAGTTAAAATAACTCATGTAGTGTGTTCTAGTTGTTAATGTAGTTGACAGACTCCTTTTGTTGGGTGTATTGATCTGCGTTCTGTCCTCCTCCTCCATATACTACACTTGTAACTCCTACACTGTTCACAACCTGCATACTAAGCACCTCTAAGCATTTGTAGATTCGCTCTATGTGGGCATTCACAGTTGTGCTTTGCCCTGACTCATGTATTCCTGCTGCTCTTTTGGGGTGGTTTCATTTTGTAGGCCATATGGAGTTGTTATTGGTAATCTCTTCCAGTAGATCCCAAGTTTGATTTTTACCCTTCTCCATCAAAGCACCTCCAGCGGCTGTATCTACTGTGATTTTCATCATCCCAGTGAGCTCATTGTATAAAATTTGGACCCGCTGTCATTTAGCTATCTCATAATGCGGTTACTCGCGCAGCAAGCCTTTGTATCTCTCACATGTCTCATTGAGGGACTCTGACTTATACTGCACAAAAGACGTGATGTTATTCCCTAACTTAGCAGTCATGGCTAGGGGGAAATATTTTTCAAAGAATTTCGTAGCCAAGTCTGCCCAAGTCGTAATTGACCCTACTAGTAGTGAGTGGAGCCATCCTTTGGCTTTATCCTTTAAGGTGAATGGAAAAAAACGTAGGTGAACTGCTTATTCTGCCCATCTGTTGTAATTGAAGGTGTCGTAGACTTCCAAGAAGTTACTAATGTGACATTGAGATCTTCAGTTGCGCATTCTCCAAACTACATTGATTGGTGTATCATCTAAAAGCACGTTTTGATATCACATGAATTAGCTTGCAACGGTCGTAGGACGATACAAGATATAATTCAATCTATAACCGGTATTGTCTTATCCCGATTGGGAATTGGTGGTGCCGCGTCCAAGGGTTCAGGCTACTAATTATTCATGATGAGTTATGGGTCTTGGCTTTCTCGTTTGTCCTTTCTCAACTAACAAAAAGTTGATGAGTGATAAATGTATCACTATTTCTCACTCATTTGACCTAATATTTTGTATATTTTCTTGAGTTTTGTGAATATTTTGATGTGTTTTATGTTATTTTGTAGATGAATAAAGTTTCAGGACCCTCTGGAGGTGATTTGGGGCCAAAATATGGAAAAACGGACAAAAGGGTATTTTCGTAATTTTGTGCGTCGCGACGCCTAAC
>SKCR01046439.1:0-43473 GCA_019454045.1 Zanthoxylum bungeanum
AAAATCAACTGTCAATCCCCAAACAACTATTTAACAGATTAAGCATTGCAACTCGAAAAGAATTTTTACCCCATCACGAAAATCATCACTAGGTAAGAACGCACGAATGATGATTGCAATGTGATTCAGTAAATGGGAATAAATCACTGTAGAGATAAAGAAGGGCATAAATGAACCTTATCTTTTAATGCACTTTTCTTGTGTTCCTGCTGATTCGATTTAATTGGGACACACCTCATCCTAGAGTCGTCCCTACTCTGTGGCTTACTATGGTCCAGGCTTGAAAAGCTTTCACTATCTGAATGAAACCATTGACCTTGACAACAATGTGTAACATAAATTTGAAAAGATTAGAGGGAATTAGAAGAAACATCATTATCTGTTAAGACCTGAGAACAATGATGAAGAGGTTTCTAGGGTGAAGCTACCTGTTGTCTGCTTTGTTGGGGAACAAGATGGATCCTGCTCAAAAAAGAATCTCATATCAGACGTGTTCCCCACGGGAAACATTTACCACCCAGACATAAGATCATTGAATTACTTGCAATTACATTTTTATTGTTTCTAAAGGTATAATAACAATAATCATCAGAATTTAGAACTAAAACTGTTGAAAGAAATATATGCCATAAATAATATCACTGTGTGGGCTGTGTTCTAAATGTTTCATGAGTGCCTAAATAGTCAGTTTAGTTAATGCAGCAAATTGACTCTGTAAAGTGCAAAATTCTTGTCCAGGTCATTTATGATTTGATCTTAAACATGTTCAAGCTGGCTTCCCACCTGCGTATAGCCGTATATGTATTAACAAGTTCAACATATAGGCTGAGTGAAACCTCGATGATGTTAGCATTCTCATAATAACATATTAATTATCACGAAAAATGTTCTCTTAGAATTATTGAAGCAAGAATTACCATACCTGCTTGTTCTGTGCTTTTGCTTTCGCTTCTAGTTGACCCAAAACAGCCATAGAATGTTCGATCCTAACTTCTTCACCAGGTAAGTCACTTTGCAGCTCCATTGAATTCAGGGTTGAATAGCTTTCACTCCCTGAATGAGAAAGGCATCTTAACGAAGCTGAAACAAGTGACCCAGAAATAACGGACCGAAAACTTAAACCACCTGAGGGGGACAAAGCAGCGGGATCTTGGATGAAGTTTTCTACTAATTGCTTTGAAGGGGTGCCAAATTTATCTGGGCCATTGAAGTATTTCATGATTGAACATGTTCCCTATCAGATTTATTTGCACAATGAGGTGTAATGCATCAGAATTATTATCGAAGATGAAAATCAAGTGAATATAGCTGAAAAAAAAAATATTTACGCTAGCAAATTTCATCAATTCAGATTAAATAGATTTTCCTTCACTTGTTCCGAGGATAAATATTTCACGATAAAAATCACTTACCAGAACACAGCAGCAAATTAGATATTGGGTTCATGTTACTTTCGACAAACCAAAGTAACAACAAAAAGAAAAGAAAGCAGAGTACTGTCAAATGATAATTCCTGCTAAGGTTCTTTCCCAGCAAGCCAAGACACCTCTTAATAGATTCCTATTCCTTAGTATAGAACAACAAAAACCCAGAAATATAAGGGGTCCAAAAACCATATATCATGATATATTACAGTTTGAACTTACTGGAAGTACAGGAACAATTTTACTTGCTGAAACAGAAAGAGCTGTTATTCTCCATCCCTTGTAATGACTTCCTTGAGTCTTAATTCCATATGAACCCAAAAACTCCCGTAATCCTGTTTGAAACATGTTGAATGCATCTTCTTGAATCTTGGCAGTCCCATACCTTAATGGACAAGACTTTGAAGGGAACTTTTTAAGAGAATCTGATTCACTTGACTGCAGGATAACTCCGTAATCAGATATGTCTAAGAGTATACATACAGACCAATTAATGAAAAGAAGTTATATATATATAACATCAGTCAAAATATAGATCAGGTAGAAATTGGTACCTTGAATGCACTGGCATGCACAGTGAGTGTGCGTGCAATCCGCTTGTTTTGCTCCAAGTCAGAGCAAAGACGCTCACTTAGTTCTTCACAGAGTTGATTGAGCCAATGTTGAACCTGAGGAAAAGTAATAGAGCCCCACTGAATAAAATGAACTGCACTGCACTTCAAGCCAAGAGTTTTTCACCTTTCATTATGCACAGATACATACACAATTTACAATTCACAGAATCAATAATTTCAGATCATAAACTTGATATGGTTCTCCAGATTTTTGAGTTTATCTTAAATGGAGCAATCTAACAGAAATGTATTAAAGAACAACGTATGAAAATTTGAGCTAATATAAAATGGTAACCAACAGTCAAGTAATATAAATATTTAGCACGTCTTGCAGCCAAGAAAGCACTTAATCCAATTGTTATAGTGGACAAATAAGAATAACAATAACAATAATAAATCGAAAAAAAATATTATCAAGTGATGCGAACTAGTATAACTTGAATCTCAAATAAATAAATAAAGACATAAATATATGTATTAGTATTAACTAACCCCTTTTCATAGAAGTTACGTCATAACTTAAGAATAGTTTGATCATTCCATTTTTACTTCCAATGCACATTAATTAACATGTTAAATATAATCTGTCATATTCAAAGTGCATCAACCTACGTAACATATAGCAAACTTGGCAATTTAGAGAAGCAGATGCAGATATTACATTGATTTAAATCAAAAGCTGCAAAGCTTCTTGTTCCGAAAGGGAGAAAATCTGTCTGAACTTTGAACTGAAGACAAATTCATTATTTTGTGATTTAGAATAAATTCTTAACCAAACTATTTTTCATCAATTGAAAACATGGGATGGCATGATTGTACAATCTAAATTCTAAATTATTTTAGCCAATCTAATTAAAGCACAGCATATCAGTTATGTACGATAATAAATCTTACAGAAGCAACAGTATTTAATGCCCGAGGGCCAGGAAATGACTTCCCAGAACCATGGCTTTTGGGGAGGAGGCGTGCTTGAACTTCTTCACCACTGATTCCTCTCGCAATATTCCATAACCAAGTACTTGAACGCATATTAAAAGTTCAAATAAAAAACAACGTCATGAAAATTGTTTGATGAATATGGACATGGGAGTGCAACAACGATAAATAAGCTTAAAACTCTTTCCTCGTACTTATCTAGAATTATGGGCAAAAGGTGGGAAAAATAAATAGAGGCTAACATCACATGAAAAATATTTTGCACATAAATTTCACTAAAAATTTAACATGAAATTAAGTTTAAAGTGCCGCATGTCAGATAAAGAGGGAAGCAAATTTCAACAAGAAAAAAATACACGTGTGAACACATTTTTTATTATCTAAGAAAGAAAATTCTGGATTTTGTTCTTTAATTGACAATTACCCAGTATTTACACCATAACGTTCTTGCAGCTTATCCTCTGAAAATTTCAATAGATCTCCAACCGTGTGAACACCCAATTCATTTTGTAAGCACGTTCCTAGCTTCCCACCAAGCTGTTTCCTGCAAATAGGAGTTTTCATTAAGAAAATACATTCCATCCCAGAAGACCATAAGACAAGCAACTTCTCTACCTTAAAAAAAATTAAAGAAAAATTCTACATTTTCTTTATTGGCAATGAATCGAGCAGTCCTTTCACGGAAGAGAAGGGCACAATAGTTTGTTGTGCAGGTTTATTCATACCACTTGCAAGTTTGGCCAGCATCTGCTATCACATTCATACATAAGCTTTAACGCAGAAGTTCCCAGTTATGAAGATAAGCTATGCAAGATGTAAGCAAGAAAAAACGTAAAACACTGTTTCACACTCACACCTTATTATGAGCAAGTCCAGCAGAGCATGTGAATTCAGTCTCCTTTAGAACTTGCATTCTAAGCTCTGTGACAATAAAGACCCCACAAGCTAATAACTTATCACGGTGATCGCCATCACTCCTACACAACCACTCTTTCACAGTTGCTTTGGAATCATTTCCATCCTGAACTCCATGGCAAGTTCAATGTAACAATTGCAGTAAGGGGATTGGGGGAATGTAAAAATAAAGCAAGAACAAGAAGCAAGTTCAGAAAATTCAGTGTCCTGTATAATCAAATCTAAAACTGTTATTTGCACAGAAAAGACATTTTTATGATATTCGCTTACAAGAAAAATTAGTCACCCTCCCTAGAAAACTCATAAAACACAACAAAAAAGAATGGTAGAATTAGTGTACTAAATTTTATTTTACGGTATTCTGCACTAGGGTAACATTTTGAATATTCCAATATTAGAGAGACTGTGGATACCCCTTCCGCCAATTATGCACATAAATAATTCAAACTAGGAAGTAGAGCCATTGCTTAATGGTTTTATGTTAAGACAAAATGAGGAATGGGTGGGGAAGGTGGGCTGCAAAATTTTAAAGGATCAATGATCTTAAGAGCTCAGTGGGCATTCCCCAGTAAAGGACTGGTATCTTGATTTCATCTATTTTATTCAGTGAAGTCATACACTGAACCATGAAATATTAGACACTACTGAACATATAAGGATCTGCTATCTAAAAGCAATGTCTTGTACCTCGTTTTTAAGCCCCAAAACATGAGATTTAAGAGCTTCCTCATCTACTGCTTCCAAGCTTTCTGGTGGAGTTTCTGCTAGCATAGCTTCTGCAGCATCAGTAAGGTCAAGATACACTTCATCAATGGAAGCTCTTTCACATCGACCCTTCCTTGCGAGAATGGAGACCACCTGAATTTTGATATAAAACACAAGCATAAAATACATTTTCAATGAGAGATTGTACTTACAGATCTAAATCCACTGAGAATATATTTTAACTACAGATACCTCTGAACCAGCATTACGGTATGAACTCAAATCAGCTTTACCACGGGCTACCGGGACTTGGACCAGCTCAATTTGAGGACAAACTTCCTTCGCCTCATCACCTCTCATTGAACTGATAACCATACATTAAATAGTATGTCTTGAATATTAACAAGATTCTAACACAAAGTTATTAAAATTTTAATTATGGTTACAAATATCATCAACTTTTACCCCACTAGTTCTTTACCAAACACCCAACAATAGCTGTAGTGCATAAGTTAAGCATAATTTTGTTAAGTAAAATAAGGTTATGGTACCAGGCTACGAGCAAAAGCCACCTGTTTTGGACAAAATTAGCTTTTTTAAAAAGGCACCAAAAGAGCTTATCAAAGAAGATCAAAATTTGAATAAACCTAAAATAGCTAGCTAGATTGCTGAGAAGCCAAATGCAGAAAATAAAAAATAACAAAGAGCGAAAAACTCTCTCTGTCCAAACCAAATGGACAATAAAAAATTTTGCTTACCGCTTAACACCATAACTACGGGCCTCATAGCTAACAGCAATCAATCCCCCGCCTTTCCACTCATTGTATTGTACCACGGCAGTAGGTAAGCCCCTCAATTTAGGTTTCTTCCTCTGCTCCACTACAATTACAAACAGAAAATATATATATATATATATTTTTTTTTTTTTTTTAAAAAAAATGATGGTCTAATGAAAGATTCGTATGCATTTCGTGCTCGTGATTGTTATGCTTGTATAGGAAAATTCTCCAAAATGGCAGTTAATTCATCAAAACTTCTTTAATTTCAGAAAAAGGAAACGGGACTTCTCAGATATTTTATTTTCAGTCTCAGCCGGTTTATAAAGTAACAAGAAATAGAAATTAGAAAAGGAATTTCTTAATTATTATGTATGCGCGAATGCAAAAATACATATAAATTTTATAAATTTAAAAAAAAAAAATTAGAGAGAGAGATAGAGAAAGAGAGTTACTAAGAAACCTTGAACGTAGAAGCAGTCCAAGTCGACATGAGCGATGATCCTTGCGCTAGAAGATTCTGGTCTCGCCACCGGCATTTCCTCTTTCACTCTTTTCTTTCCCTCCAATTCCAATTTATTATTGATTTAAGGAGTGAAAGCCATAGATTCTTTAAAAGCCGCTGGTTAAAACGGTGTCGTTTGGAATAAAGCAAACACATATTTACTCCTTTAACAAAAGCTAAAGCTAAAGTTAAAGGAATCATGTCAAACCAGCGGCCACAAAATTTATGGAAATAATTAGAGGTGGGCATTATCGGATTCAGATCAGATCGGACCGAATTCGAATCTGAATATCTGAATCCGATTCGATTCGATAAGAGTTGATTTGTTTGGTTCGATCGGATTTTGAGTCCTTATTGGATCGGATTTGATCCGATAACTATCGAATCGAATCGGATTTATTCGATCCGATTTGATATCTTAACGAATCAGATAAATTCGATTTGATAACAGATCTGAATCCGATAAAGCATCTGATTTGATAATGAATCTGATAGTGGATTCGATTTGATAACATATCTGATTCGATAACGGATCCGATTTGATAAAATTGATTTGAATTTTAAGTTATCCGATCCGATTCTATAAAATTGTTATGAATTTACAAATTTTCAAGTCAATTTTTCGAATCGAATCAGATTTTTTATCAAATCGAATCTACTATCGGATTTATTATCAAATCGGATTCTCTATCGGATTCAAATCCGTTATCAAATCAGATTCTCTATCGGATTCAGATTTGTTATCAATTCGGATAAAATCCGATTTGATCTGATAGTTATCAAATTTATCTGATTCGATCCGAAATTCGACAAACGAACCAAACACGATTTGATCGGATTCGAGAGCCAGATCTGATCCGATGTTCAAAAAAATTCAATTTTGAGAAAATAACATATGTAATATTTATCATCCAAACTTAACCCTAATTAAGCTAATTCATGACCAAGGCCCATTTTTTTGTTTGTTATTTAATCAATTCAATACTCATATCAAATATTATGAATTTTTTTTTGGAATTAAATTCCAAATTTATTTAATTAAAGATCAAATAAATTAATGAAAATAATTTAAAATCTTTAAAATTAAATATTCAATTATTTCATAATCGAGTGCATTAAAACTTTTTATTAAACTAATTAATATATAGTTTCCCGATTGTGATTTAAATAAATTACTATTCTCATTAATAATTTGTCATAATATTTTTTTTATGTATGTGAGACCATAATTGAACTTTCTAATTATTTTGTGGCTCTTTATAGTGTATCGAATTAGCACTGAGACCAAATGCATTCGTAGTTCCGAGCTCCAATAATGTCAGGATATTGATTAAAACTTGTTGATGGTAGTTTTTTGGCCCCCAAGAAGTCAAAGTCCCAGTGAAGGGTAAAATGAGTTTTACACTTGACAAGGTAAAAGCCCAAGGTCCTTGTGAGGATGATAAGTCGGATAGAGGGGCTCGAATCCGAGGTGATGTCTAGAAGAGATCATGACCCGAGCGCGAGATGCGGAGAGGCAACTCGAGGCAAAACTAGAGGATAAATTGGAAAACTGACCCGACCTTATAAAAAAGTATCAGACTCGGCAGCATTGTGATATTTATGAAAATTGATTGACCCGAGGTGGTCAGGTTAGCCTCGGCATCGAGCTCGACATTCAGAGCCTCGTGTTAGAATGAGGATCAGCTTAGCAGATCATACCCGACCTGATGAGAAGATATCATATTCAACAAAGCACTTGGACCCGAGGTGGTCATTCGCCTCGGCACACCAGCTTGGGGACCAAGGAATGGTTTGCAATATCTTAAGCTCTCGTATGAGAAAAACAACGGTTCTCATCGAAAGTATACCGGTGCAGTGACATGTAGGTGGCAGAGCAGAGCCGCCATAGGCCGTCAAAGGTCGGTACAGAGACAGAAAAATGAAGTGTTTTGATTGGCCAAATTGTGGGAAGATAAGGAGAGTTGCTACTGTAATGATGACATGTGACATGAGCTGATGTCATAGGTGATGGACCAGTAGATTCAGACGCACTATATAAAGAGGGGTTGAGAACTCATTAAGGGTTGGTTGATTATTTTTCACACATAACTTGTAAAAGAGAGCAAAAAACCTTTTATAAACAAAAGATAGGCATGTCAGTAATACCCGACCACGTTATAAAAGCTTTTTTCCCTTGTGCCTGTGGATGTAGGTTGGATCCATTCTGCCGAACCACGTTGAACCCTCTGTTCTATCTATGTATTTTCTCATCTTTTGCTAAGTTTGCCTTTGGTTCCCAACAAACCAAACAAATTCACAGTTGATGGAGGATTGTTCGAGGAGTAAGTTTACCGATTTTCTCCTGAAACGAAAATCAGCCGTCAACAAAACTCTTTAATCAAATATCGTAAATTATTAACTTTAGGTTATTTCACTACAAATCTGAAGCTGAGCTCTCGTCATTGTAAATATATATTATACCGAACCATGTCAGTGCCCATCGATGTAATCACTGCATATAGATTGACCATCCACAAGTATCTTATAATTAGAGTCAGTCATAATGTCTGTTATAACCCTCTAATTATTTCTTATGCCTTAACTACTATTGATTCTCTAATGAACAATTTATTCATAACTATTATGAATTTTATATTTCTATTGAAATAGAAAGATTTGAGCGCTCTAATTGTTCAAGTACCAAACCAATCATTAAGGAAGATACTCATATACTTTTCGCCAGAATGAGTGGATCATATATCTATATAAAACGTCCCCAGCTATATACCAAATCATGTTCTCAAAGTACGTAGTTATTGATTGGAATTGCTACACCGACCTCACCTTTGTAAATCAAAAGACATAGTCTGTCATGTAAGAGTTTGTAGTACACTCAGGATTCATAAAATCTATATATGATCATCTATTAGATTAAAATGAATATATTATTTAATGGATATTAAAAGAAATTCATCTCTGTCATGGTCCAATCATATATGATCACATCATATAAGGTGTCTCCATTCCAATGTTACCACATGAACGATTTCATATCAAAGTCTCCATACCATTATGGAATAGAACGCAGTTGTATCTTTGTTTGCTCGCTACATACTATTTTGGATTAGTAATTTCAGACATAAATCATCTTGTGTATAACATTTATACACTAATTTTGAAAATACATTAGCAACCAATGGCATATATTAGAATTTATAAAATGTGAATTTAAAACCAAACAATTTGATAAATGAAAACAACATCGTTCATTTATTAAAATAAATTTCTTTATATATTACATAACGCTCTATGACACATATCCCAATAATATGGTGATCAAATATATAATTTAAACCAACAATAAACTTACCACACAATACTCAACAATAAAAATAAAATTATGAATTATTACACTAATTACAAATTATAAGTTTAGAGCTAGGGTGTAATCGCAGCCCTAACTGAAAGAGTTTTGTTACTCATTGTAGGTGCCCTAATTATTACCCTAATATCACATGCCACATGTCTACCTTTAAAAACTTCTCCAGTAAGATTCCTCCGTGGAATTACTGTAACAGGGGAAGGTCCAATAACATTTAAACACGAGTGACACAATTGTAACACACAAACTGTCACGTCCTTGCGGCGAGTAAACTTCCAGAATAAGTCTTATTTCAGAATATTACCATTGAGAGTTACATGATAAACACATGACTAATAATCCTCTAGATCAGTTTCACTTCGAATAGAATTCACTTCGGAGAGATAAACTAACTCAGAGTATATCAATTAAAGAACTGGAGAACATTCCTAAATAGTCAAATTATTGGAGCTTAATTCATTTTCCTTAGTTGTAATCAAATTACACGAAATAAACTTTGAGATTATTTAGTTGTAATCAAATTACACAAAACAATTATTCATATACATGAACCGGACATAAATGCGATCCAGATTGGTGCTTCGAGCACCAACCCTAACAATTTTTCTCACTTGCTCTAGTGCCAATTGTGGAACACAGAAATCTGGAGCGACGCATGCTGTCTCGGGCTCGCGGCCCGGTCGGGAGTACGGAGTAGCCACGAGGGACTAAACCGGAGAATGATGGAGTCGCCACCCGTGTGAACTGGGAAAATGAGATTTAAGGCCGCACTCACCCCTCGCAAGGGAAGACCTCAAACCATTGGGTTCGGAATGGTCCCTTACTTATGCCACTTGTAATGACAAGATTCATGTAATAATTTAATCAGGCTTAAGTAACACCTATTCCTAAGAATATCATGCTTCTATATTCACGGGTATGAAATAAAACTTATACATACATTTCACATATATCTCATATCTAAGAACATATGCCTGAAAATACCTCAAAGTAACAATGAACATACAACTTCATTCATCATATCAATATTCATGAAAAACACAAGCATACATAATAACAGCACAAGCATACATGTGAGCACTTTTCCAAGTGATACGTGGAATTGTATCCCAAGTACAGACCGCATTACCGTCCATTCGGAAGGCTACGAAATTTATGTCTGGGTTTCCATCTGATATCACAAGAAATAATACTCCAAAGTCATCATGGCATAGGTATATGAATGTAATACGTTAAATCAAGACTAAGGCAAATGACGCAACTAATGGAATAAACATGCTTTTCATTATTACGTGCACAAAGATAAGAATGACTATGTGTGGTTCCATAAAACAATCACCTAAGAAACAATATACATGGCATGTGATGGATATGTCTCAGTTCAGTGTGTTCGCGTTCGTGTAGCGTTCGTAAACGCGTTCGAACGGTAAACAGAAGGTTCGCGTTCGTATGGCGTTTGAAAACGCGTTCGAACGGAAATGAAACAGAATGCTTACGTTCGTATGGCGTTTGTTAACGCGTTCGAACGAAAATGAAACAGAATGCTCACGTTCGTATGGCGTTTGTTAACGCGTTCGAATGGAAATGAAACAAAATGCTCACGTTCGTATGGCGTTCGTGAACGCGTTCGAACGGAAATGAGACCTGATGCAAGATAAGGCAAAATGCATGCGCGTTCGAGTTGCGTTCGTAAACGCGTTCGAACGGGAACAGACCTGACGCATGAAATGGGACGCAATACATAAACAGCAAAATAAAGGGGCGCGGCGAAGTACTGTCGTAAAGGTGGCCTTTTAGGGCTCTTGGTCTCTCAAAGAGAGGATATTTAGACCAACATACTAAGCCCATGCGCGTCACATCACACATACAAAAATAGAGTCAATCATATCAAAACCAAGTATGCCTGATTGAACACATCTTACATCCAATCCGAACACACATCAACCGGCGCGGCAAAGCATCGTGGTAAAGGATTTTAACCCCTCCCCATAAGGGATCTTTCATTCCACTAACTAAGCCCATGCGCTTGATTGAACCATGCATAAAAAGATAAAGACACTAATATCAAATTAAGTATGCCCGATTGAACGTATCTTGCATCCAACCGAACACACATCAACCGGCACGGCAAAACATCGTGGTAAAGGGCTTTAGCCCCTCCCCATAGGGGATCTTTCATTCCACTTACTAAGCCCATGCGCTCGATTGAATCATGCATAAATAAACAACATACAGAATTCAAGTGACGAAAAATAAATAAACAAAAGCAACACAAAACAAAAGAGGGTTCTGTTTACTCAAGCGGTACGTGGAGTTGTGTCCCGAGTACAGATCATATTACCGTCCATTCGGAATCGGCTATGAAATTTATGTCCGGGTTTCCATCCGATATACCGCGAGAGTTGACACATCTCTCATTCATCCAATACCCACAACACACATCATACACAAACGAGATTTAACGAATAAGTAAAATACGATCAAAATAAATAACAAAAATCAAATAAAGATGAGTGTGAGAAGTACCCTCAGGTCTAACCTTTTAAGCCGTCTCTCGGACTCGCGTTTCACGAAGATCGGAAGGGGTAAAGCTCCGCAACTTTTCTGGTTCACTGGTTTGCCTTTTCCTTCGCTGTTTTGCCGCTCAAGCTACCGTTTCGAGTCCGTTTTGCTGCTGTTTCCTTGTGGTTTCGCTGCCGGTTCCTCTGTATTTTTTGCTTACTGTTTTTGGGTGTCTTCTTCCTGTAATTTTCCTGTGTGTTGTGTATGAGCTAGCTACCTAGAGTTGAGAAGGTTGGTGAAGGGTTCTTTTTATAAGGAAAGGATTAGATTGAGGGGGGACAAATCTTGGCTAGATAGGGAAGGTTGAATATTTAGTTTATGTTGATTAGGCATAAAATATTTTAAGTTTGGGAATAATATATTGGTTGATTGATTTTAACTTGGTATGATTATATTTGATGGTTTAGATATTTTATTTAATTGACTTTTAATTTAATTAATATTTGATTTAATTAGATGTGTCTTATGGGCTTGGTGGGCTAATTGGGCTTGGGTTGAGGCTAGCAGCAAAACCAGAATTACCGACACCGTTCGAACGCTTCCTCGAACGCGACACGAACGCCCGCAATCTGTTTCCCGTTCGAACGCATACACGAACGTAACACGAACGAAAACAGTGAACCTTGTTTATTCTGAATTTCCCCTTCCGATATCCGTTTCCCGCGGCTTCCATGACTCAAAAGGTAGTGCCTCCAAATGAGACTCATCATCGGGTTTCACATGCAAAAATACAATGCCTACAGTCGCCCCTACTTTGATGGGACTTGTGCAGTGTGTGACTTTGAACAATCCTATCAAAGTTATGCAATGCATTTCTACTTACCTGGCTCGCCAGCTGTCACTTGACTTACCATGTGTTGAGTTGAGTTGATTTGGTGGTGAGGTGCTGCGACCTCTGGTTCATTTTCGAATCGTGCTCCATTTTTGGAGTTCCATTTTCGGCATTTGTTGTGTGTGTGCTCCATTCTGGAGCGCCATTTTCGACATTTGTTATCCTGAGATTCTTTGACCTTTGGGCTTTAATCCCGAACTGCGTTGAGATAGAGCTTTCTTCTCCTGGGCTTTATTCCCGAACTGTGTAGAGATATGGCTTTATTCCTCCGATCTGAGCTGACTGCGGGCTTTGTTCCTGAATTGTGTTAGATGTGGGCTTTTATTCCCTGATCTGAGCTGACTGTGGGCTTTATTCCCGAACTGTGTTGAATGTGGTCTTTATTCCCTGATCTGAGCTGACTGTGGGCTTTGTTCCTCAATTGTGTTAGATGTGGGCTTTTATTCCCTGATCTGAGTGGACTGTGGGCTTTATTCCCGAACTGTGTTGAATGTGGGCTTTATTCCATGATCTGAGCTGACTGTGGGCTTTGTTCCTCAATTGTGTTAGATGTGGGCTTTATTCCCTGATCTGAGCTGACTGTGGGCTTTATTCCCGAACTGTGTTGAATGTGGTCCATTCCCGAACCGTTACTGTGAGTTGGTCCATTCCCGAACCGTTACTGTAAGGTGGTCCATTCCCGAACCGTTACTGTGAGGTGGTCCATTCTCGAACCTTTACTGTAAGGTGGTCCATTCCCGAACCATTTCTGTGAGATGGTCCATTCCCAAACCGTTACCGTGAGATGTTCATTCCCGAACTATTATCGTGAGGTGGTCCATTCCCAAACCGTTACTGTGAGGTGGTTCATTCCCGAACCGTGCTTCCATTCTTGGAGTGCCATTCCCGGCTTGTTCGTTCTCGAACTGTATTTCCATTCTTGGAGTGACATTCCCGGCTTGTTCGTCTCGAACTGTATTTCCATTCTTGGAGTGCCATTCCCGGCTTATTCATTCTCGAACTGTATTTCCATTCTCGGAGTGCCATTCCCGGCTTGTTCATTCTCGAACTGTGTTTCCATTCTTGGAGTGCCATTCCCTGCTTGTTCATTCTTGAACTCTGCTCCATTCTTGGATTGCCATTCCCGGCTTGTTCATTCTCGAACTCTGCTCCATTCTTGGATTGCCATTCCCGGCTTGTTCATTCTCGAACTGTGTTTCCATTCTTGGAGTGCCATTCCCGGCTTGTTCATTCTCGAACTGTGTTTCCATTCTTGAAGTGCCATTCACGGCTTGTTCATTCTTGAACTCTGCTCCATTCTTGGATTGCCATTCCGGCTTGTTCATTCTTGAACTCTGCTCCATTCTTGGATTGCCATTCCCGGCTTGTTCATTCTCGAGCTGTCCAGTCCCGGACTATATCTCCATTCTCGGAGTGCCATTCCCGGCATGCTCATTCCCGAGCTGTCCATTCCCGGACTATATCTCCATTCTCGGAGTGCCATTTTCGGCGAGATGTGATAATGGTCTATTTCCGAACCGTTGCTCCATTTTTAGAGTGCCATTTTCGGCAAGTGATGAGATGATGGTCCATTTCGAACCGTGCTCCATTTTCGGAGTGCCATTTTCGGCAAGTGATGAGATGATGGTCCATTTCCGAACCATTACTGATATGATGTGGGCCCCGCCCCCAGAGTACTATACCCGGCAGAACTAATACTAAGCCAATGTGGGCCTCGCCCCCCCCAGAATGCCATACCCGGCGGAACTGATACTGAACTGATGTGGGCCTCGCCCCCAACTGATACTGATATGGGCCTCGCCCCCAGACTGATACTGATATGGGCCTCGCCCCCAGACTGATACTGATATGGGCCTCGCCCCAAGACTGATACTGATATGGGCCTCACCCCCAAGACTGATACAGCTGATATGGGCCTCGCCCCCAGACTGATACTGATATGGACCTCGCCCCTAGACTGATGCTGATATGGGCCTCGCCCCCAGACTGATACTGATATGGGCCTCGCCCCAAGACTGATACTGATATAGGCCTCGCCCCAAGACTGATACTACTGATATGGGCCTCGCCCCCAACTGATATTGCTATGGGCCTCGCCCCTAGACTGATACAGTACTGTCGATGTTCCTGATTGGTTTGTCTTTTGACGCTTTTTTTTTTCTTTTGAAACCTGTTATTACAAAACAGAACAAACACAAAAAGGATGCAAATATGTTACGTGTATGCATGCATGATTGGGTTTCCTATCCCGTTGGGCTAGGTCTTCTGCCAGTACTCTTGGTGGATGCTTGGTCTTTTGACAAGTCTGTCCTCTTCCCTAACCAACGGGTATCTATGATGGCTTTCAAGACAAAAATAGGGTTCACATGGTGCATGTATGCATGAGGTGCATGTGATGCATGAAATGCATGCGATACAAGAAATATATCAACTCATTAAAATTTTCACACAAATCGGCTCATCATCATTTTAGAAGTTTTTGGGCCAACTGGCATAGGAGTGAACTCGTCCCAGTTTAAATGGCCCAACGAGTTCACATCTCATGGCAAGGAGCCCAACTAAATCCAAATGGTAACGTTCCGAACACAATCAAAAAGTGGCCCATCAATCACTTAGAAGCCTTTGGCCCAATAGTCATGAAATACGTTCTTGTCCCAGTTTAAATGGCCCAACAAGCCCATATCCCATGACAAATGGTCCAACTGGATCCAAACGACGATGTTCCCAAACACAAGCATAGAAGAAAGATGATGCAAACATGACATAATAATTTCTACACAATGGCCCATCGACATTTCAGAAGCTTTGGGCCTAATAGTCATAAGGTGCGAACTTGCCCCAGTTTAAATGGCCCAGCAAGCCCGCATTTCTGACAATAGTCCAACTGCATCCAAATGAGGATGGTCCACAAGCACATATTCAAGGAAATAATTGTTACTTTAGCCAACCCGGTCTATGGGTGGGTTAGCAAGAGTATAGACAAAGGCTCTCACCGGCGAAGGATGGCCCACAACTAGGTCTCCCCACTCAGGGTTCGAGCAACCAAGTGAGCGCACCCTTTTTTATACACTAAGGTACGTGCCAATGAGCTATGGTGTGTGACGGACTGTCAAATGGATTTCCCGTTGTAGATCCCCCAGAGGGAAGGTGGAGCGAGGCTCACTTAAATACCCAAGCCTCTTAGGCTCTTATCGCTTGGTGTCAGGAATAAACAACGAGTCCTCCAAATTAGTCCATCACAATAGGCTACGAGTAGATGGCTATCTAAGTGCCTTCACAGCTTTTCCTTCTAGAAAGGTAGTGAATGAAGGAAGACACCAAACCATTACCTAGCCTCAAAATGCCTTTGATTAAACCCTCACTTTATCCACTATAGACACGGTCAATTAAAACATAAATCCAAACATCACAAGTCAATATTTCGGGGCCAATTCTCTATCCCCAGTGGAGTCGCCAGACTGTGGGAACACAGGAATCTGGGGCGACGCTTGCTGTCCCGGGCTCACGGCCCGGTCGGGAGTACGGAGTAGCCACGGGGGACTAAACCGGAGAATGATGGAGTCGCCACCTGGTGTGAACAGGGAAAATGAGATTTAAGGCCGCACTCACCCCTCGCAAGGGAAGACCTCAAACCATTGGGTTCGGAATGGTCCCTTACTTATGCCACTTGTAATGACAAGATTCATGTAATAATTTAATCAGGCTTAAGTAACACTTATTCCTAAGAATATCATGCTTCTATATTCACGGGTATGAAATAAAACTTATACATACATTTCACATATATCTCATATCTAAGAACACATGCCTGAAAATACCTCAAAGTAACAATGAACATACAACTTCATTCAGCATATCATATTCATGAAAAACACAAGCATACATAATAACAGCACAAGCATACATGTGAGCACTTTTCCAAGTGATACGTGGAATTGTATCCCAAGTACAGACCGCATTACCGTCCATTCGGAATCGGCTACGGAATTTATGTCTGGGTTTCTATCCGATATATCACAAGAAATAATACTCCAAAGTCATCATGGCATAGGTATATGAATCGTAATACGTTAAATCAAGACTAAGGCAAATGACGCAACTAATGGAATAAACATGCTTTTCATTATTACGAGCACAAAGATAAGAATGACTATGTGTGGTTCCATAAAACAATCACCTAAGAAACAATTATACATGGCATGTGATGGATATGTCTCAGTTCAGTGTGTTCGCGTTCATGTAGCGTTCGTAAACGCGTTCGAACGATAAACATAAGGTTCGCATTCATATGGCGTTTGATAACACGTTCGAACGGAAATGAAACAGAATGCTTACGTTCGTATGGCGTTTGTTAACGCGTTCGAACAAAATGAAACAGAATGCTCACGTTCGTATGGCGTTTGTTAACGCGTTCGAACGGAAATGAAACAAAATGCTCACGTTCGTATGGCGTTCGTGAACGCGTTCGAACGGAAATGAGACCTGATGCATGATAAGGCAAAATGCATGCGCGTTCGAGTTGCGTTCGTAAACGCGTTCGAACGGGAACAGACCTGACGTATGAAATGGAACGCAATACATAAACAACAAAATAAGGGGCGCGGCGAAGTACTGTCGTAAAGGTGGCCTTTTGGGGCTCTTGGTCTCTCAAAGAGAGGACCTTTAGACCAACATACTAAGCCCATGCGCGTCACATCACACATACAAAAATAGAGCCAATCATATCAAAACCAAGTATGCCCGATTGAACACATCTTACATCCAATCCGAACACACATCAACCGGCGCGGCAAAGCATCGTGGTAAAGGGTATTAACCCCTCCCCATAAGGGATCTTTCATTCCACTTACTAAGCCCATGCGCTTGATTGAACCATGCATAAAAAGATAAAGACACTAATATCAAATAAGTATGCCCGATTGAACGTATCTTGCATCCAACCGAACACACATCAACCGGCGCGGCAAAGCATCGTGGTAAAGGGCTTTAGCCCCTCCCCATAGGGGATCTTTCATTCCACTTACTAAGCCCATGCGCTCGATTGAATCATGCATAAATAAACAACATACAGAATTCAAGTGACGAAAAATAAATAAACAAAAGCAACACAAAACAAAATAGGGTTCCGTTTACTCAAGCGGTACGTGGAGTTGTGTCCCGAGTACAGATCATATTACCGTCCATTCGGAATCGGCTATGAAATTTATGTCCGGGTTTCCATCCGATATATCGCGAGAGTTGACACATCTCTCATTCATCCAATACCCACAACACACATCATACACAAACGAGATTTAACGAATAAGTAAAATACGATCAAAATAAATAACAAAAATCAAATAAAGATGAGTGTGAGAAGTACCCTCAGGTCTAACCTTTTAAGCCGTCTCTCGGACTCGCGTTTCACGAAGATCGGAATGGGTAAAGCTCCGCAACTTTTCTGGTTCACTGGTTTGCCTTTTCCTTCACTGTTTTGCCGCTCAAGCTACCGTTTCGAGTCCGTTTTGCTGCTGTTTCCTTGTAGTTTCGCTGCCGTTTCCTCTGTATTTTTTACTTACTGTTTTTGGGTGTCTTCTTCCTGTAATTTTCATGTGTGTTGTGTATGAGCTAGCTAGCTAGAGTTGAGAAGGTTGGTGAAGGGTTCTTTTTATAGGCAAAAGGTTAGGCTTGACAAGGAAAGAGATTTGGCTAATAAAAGAGGGATTTGATTTGGTGTTGGATAAGGAAAGGATTAGATTGAGGGGGGACAAATCTTGGCTAGATAGGGAATGTTGAATATTTAGTTTATGTTGATTAGGCATAAAATATTTTAAGTTTGGGAATAATATATTGGTTGATTGATTTTAACTTGGTATGATTATATTTGATTGGTTTAGATATTTTATTTAATTGACTTTTAATTTAATTAATATTTGATTTAATTAGGATGTGTCTTATAGGCTTGGTGGGCTAATTGGGCTTGGGTTGAGGCTAGCAGCAAAACCAGAATTACCGACACCGTTCGAACGCTTCCTCGAACGCGACACGAACGCCCGCAATCTGTTTCCCGTTCGAACGCATACACAAACGCAGCACGAACGAAAACAGTGAACCTTGTTTATTCTGAATTTCCCCTTCCGATATCCGTTTCCCGCGGCTTCCGTGACTCAAAAGGTAGTGCCTCCAAATGAGACTCATCATGGGGTTTCACATGCAAAAATACAATGCCTACACCAGTCCATGACATCATAAACACATCTTAATGTGTATCGCATATGCATGACCCTCAAGAGCTCACCTATCACTCAAGAGGTAGGCATAATCGAGTGTGGATGCTGGATTTCGGCTGAGGTCCACAATCGAGAATTTATAGGTTGGGGGCACTAGCGATCATGCAAAACAAAGGTAGAGTGAGCGGGAGTAGACTACCCACCGGTGTGGTAGGTGCCGGGGGCACTCCGACGCTCAAGTCAGTAGTATGAAATGAGCGGTGAATAAGTAAAATATGAAAGCAAGGTTTGCTATTACCTTAACCTTCTTTGGGTGGCCGTGATGGTGGAGGAAAGTGTTTCAGAAATGTGAAGCTCTGAGAGCTTGTGTCAGAGAATAGAGGCTTGTATGAGAGTGGAGAAGCTTGAATGTCTTACACTCCGAATTCTGCTTCTATTTATAGGTGGAGAAATATGATTTCTTTGGTTTAGCACATGGGAACGGGGTCCCCATAACATGTTTAAAATGTAAACTTCGTTGGTCATGAATCTATGCATGTGGAGGATACGTATCATGTTTGGGAAAATAGGGAAATAGTTGGTAATGATTTGTGGTATGTCTATATTCTGTTTCTTGGCTTGGCTTTATGAGTTAATCTTTATCTGCAAGTGGAATAAGGTTTCTTTTTGCTTTAACCTGTGCTTTTTGGTATTCAGACTCTCAGTTGGACCTTTGTCTATGGGCCTTATTCGGTACTGGAAGTGAAAAGATGATTTTGCCCTCGGCCCAATTTTGGCCTGTACAGTTTGTCTCATACTCTATAAGTCAAAAAGTCTTTTGATTTAGAGAGTATTTCTATATATGTGTCGTATGAAACAAAATGTAAGAGCATGTGCTAAGAATGCATGGCTGTAAGCATTACCTTCTGTCGTCTGTGTCAATACATGGTTCAACATGGTTGCTAAAGTCTCTTACATATTTGAACAGCCGTATAATCTTTGGCGTTTTCTAAATATGCAGTTCATGCTTCAGGAACTTGATTTGACATGAATCCATATGAGTTCCCTAGTAGACTGAATTTGAGGAAGGTTCAGGAGCACACGACTTGAGTCGTCTGGACCGAGAGTAGTCCATGTCTTCTATTTGACTCGACATGAGTCTATAAGGGATGTTCCTGGCCGACTGAACCATATGAAGGTTCAGGAGTATATATCATACGACATGCATCATCTGGACACAGGAAGTCATAGTCTTCGACTTGACTTGACATTAGTCTATGGGGGATGTCCTCGGTCGACTGAACTAGTTGAAGGTTCATGAGTTCATTTCATACGACATGTGTCGTCTGGACTATGAAAGTCCAGATATTCAACTTGACTCGACATAAGTCTCATGGGGGATGTCTCTGATCGACTGAACCAGATGAAGGCTCAGGAGTTCATTTCATACGACATGTGTCGTCTGGACTATGAAAGTCCAGGTCTCCAACTTGACTCGACATTTCATTCTAGATGTTGTGCCGAGTGGCCAATATTTTTATGCGAATTCCAGGAATGTCGTGTCGAATGGCAACAACTATGGTACCTACATTTCATTAGGTGTTATGTCGAATGGCGAGAAGATCTTTTGTCAACCCCTGCATTGATGTCATTTCGAATGGATACACCAAGAGTATTGATCTTTCGCTTGACGTGGTGTTGAATTGCACAAAGTTCTTAGATCTATCTTTCCAAGAATGTCATGTCGAGTGAAAACAATTTTGGTATCTACCTCAATTTGCGTCGTGTCGAATGGTGAGAATAACTTGTTACAAGCCTTCCATGGGTGTCGTTGTTGTGATATTTTTATATCGTACCGCAAGTGTACGGTGTCAAGTTTTAGTATAAATCAGTGAAAGAGTGTCGAACCCACAGGGATTGCGTTAACTCGCATTAAGTACTAAAATTGATAATCCTAACTTTATTTAGACAACAAATAATGAAGATTTTTATTAAATAAATAAATATAAAAATATTTAGATAGGAGGAACTAATACGATAGAGAGTCTGGATCCTGATTTCACCTAGCTGTCACCTATGTATTTGTCATGCCAATTAATCATTGTTCAGTTATATTATTTATAAGTCAAGACTCCTAAAATATCCACTCCCTCTCTCGAGTGCCGAGTGAAAATATCATCAACTATAGACTTCGATATCTCTATAAAAATCCAATAGTTAACAACTCATTACGCTTTGTGATTCTATATTAACGACTTCAAAGGACTACAGATTCTCTCGAAGTCTATAAAATCCTAGGTTATATTCTCTAGATCTATTCAAAATCCCCTCTCTCGAGTGATAGATTCTAAACATATATCATCTTCAATTGTGGCCAACAATCAAGAAGCATTAAACTCAAAAGAATATAAATAAATTAATAAAATTTCATAACAAAATTGATAAATAAAATACAAGGTTTGAGCATAGATTACAATCGTTCTCCAAAATTAAGGAGTAAATTCATGACAAAAGATAAAACAATAAATAATCAAGCCACGAATCTATTGGAAATCATTAGAGTTTTAAGAAAGAAATAAGAAGATAAAACCCGAATTGAATCTCTTCCTCTCCGGATATTACAAAGCCCTTAATCTCCTCTTGTCGCTCTTCAATCCCTCATTGGGTCTCTAAAAATATGTGTTTCTGTGTTTTGTGCTCTGTATTAGCCTCCTCTTTAATTCTGGACAACTATTATATTTATACCGGGGGCTGAGAGTCTTTGGTTAGCATTAGGGATCTTACAAACCCTAATAATTAAATCCTGAAGCGTGTCTGATATATTGCACCCGCAGCGCCGTGGCCCTGGTTGAGTGGTGCCACGGCGCCGAAGTCTCGGGAAATTTGTATGGGTGTGTGCAACTTGGGGCGCGCCATGGCGCCCTTGGATTTGGTTGATTAGGCGACATGGCGCCTTTGGTAAATGTGGGCGCCAATGCGCCATTTACTTTAGGTAAAGTGGCGCCATGGCGCCACTTACTTGTAATTGATGGGCGCCATGGCGCCCATCCCTCTGGAAATTGTATGGGATGGTGGCGCCATGGCGCCTTATGCTCCTGTACTCGTTCGGTCTTCCCAAAAGTTCCCAAGATACTTGTAAATATTTCAGGATCCATGTATTAATGCTCCTACAAATAAAACATGAAATAAACTATAAATAATATTTAAATATCTCGAAATATAACAAAATAGTAAGCTAAAAATACCATAATAAGTTGGTATAAACCACACTTATCAGTCGTGTCGAATGGAAACACAATGTTTACTAACATTACACTCGACGTGGTGTCGAATGTTTATGCAACTTGTATCAGACATTGTTTAAATGTCGAATCGAGTGATTGCACCATTGATATCAACCTCACCCTTGATGTAGTGTCGAGCAATTACATTACACGTGTTTAGATTTTTGATGTTGTCGTTTCAAATGGGAATGCCACTGATGGAAAGAATTTCGTTGATGTCGTGTCGAGTGAGAAACATTTAATTGTGACAAGTCTGGTTGTAATTCTTATCTCCATTCGACGACATCAAATTAAAGGATTCTAGATCTTCCACGTGTCACTAAATGAAGTAAACCCTAATATAAATAACGAGGCACCTTTTTGGTGGGAAAATGAAGCGCCAAAATATAGTATAAGAGAGACCTTATGGGTTTATTTGCTTCATTCACAAAGATCCACGAGTTGGGAGAAAAGCTTCAAGGCTCCAAGGTATCCTTCAAAACTTTCTTCGTGTTCTTCTTTTACTCTGAATGTTCATAGAGTAGCTTCAAACTGTTCTTAGCCAAATTAGGTTGTATGATCTTTTGAATTGTAGTGTGTTGGTGGATTTGTGTTTGTAGATTTGAGTAGGAGTTTGATCCATAGGAAACCAATTTTCTAAAATTATTTATTTGTATGTTTTTCGAGTGAAATATGTCGAGTGGAGAATCCTTAGAGAGCTTGGGAGCTCAAATAGATAAATATGTTGAAGTATCCTCAAGTGAGTCGAGTGAAGATAGATCACTTCGGGAATGGTCGCATCAAGATCTTACTAAGGACGGTCCAGTTACGGTATTGTCGCATGAAACTCCTATGGATGCAATACCTCTTATGACTTTATCAACTGTGGGAGAGTCGAGTAGGACAGTTAGCACTAGTTTACCAACGAACTTGCTAACTAAGAACCCTATTAGTCGTATGACAGAAAGATCACTGAGGGAAATTAGGTGTAAGTATAGATTCTCTGACTCTATGGAATTGAAATTACCCGTGTCGACTGAGAGAATAGACTACAAAATCCCCAGATGGATTGGGTTTTATGAACGACCTTTTTCTGATGGGCTTAGTTCCCTATTATGAGATTAGTCTGGGAAGTTTTGGACCATTATGGGATTGCTCCTTCTCAGTTGATGCCAAACGCTTGGAGGATCTTGTTGTCGATTGAATGTTTGGCTTTTGAATTATGAGTGTTTTTTGAGGTGAAGGATGTAGTATTCACATACTACTTAAAGAAACATCTATCTGAGAAAGGGAGATATACTCTGTATCTTCTTAAAAAGAAGGAACACTTAGTCACCTGGCTTCCAACAAATGATAGGGGGAACTGGCAATCAAATTATTTCTTTGTGAGGGGTGAGAGTGTGTTTGGGTCGGCTGGAATGGGTCGTATCTCAGAGTATTGGAGTTTAATTAGTGAGTATCATACCTTTTTATTTGTAATATCTCATGAATGCGATTGTCGTATGAAGCTAACAAGTTGATTACTTGTTCTACAGGTCCGTTTAGAAACAGATTGTTTGACAGAACCCCCCAGATCATATCAAATACTAAAGCTCTTCTTGCTCTTCCAACCGAACAATGAAATTGGAGAATCATCTTGGTAGAAAAGAGATTAAGGGCGACTTTAGTGTGGAAAGAAATCTTTGAATCAGAAGGTATATCTACCCCTTTGGCACTTTGTAAACACGTATTGGCAGTCATCCACGGTACTTGGTCGATTCGAGAATTATACTGAAAGGAATTTTTTATAAAGCCTTTAACTCCAAAGGAAATTTTATGCGCAGAGAATATAATGTCAGAACTCGTTAAGGTATCTTCTATTGATGAGTTGAAGAATCGTAAGAAGGCTAGGGAGCTTAAGGTGAAGGAACCAGAGGATGAGGTTCTTGAACTAAAACAAGCGGCGTCGACTGGAACTCCTAAGATTAAGGGGTAGTCGACTGAAATGGTTGTCAAATAAGCAAAAAGGCAAGCTGCTGAAATTGAAGAGGACATTGATAATATCATTGTCAAGATTCCATCAGGGTCGACTGCTATCTCAGACCCGTCAAGCCTTAATCATTTCATTAAGAAGCTCTTGTTGGAGGATGATGAACAAAGGTTATCCAAGATTGGTCCCGTTGTAACAATGAAGAAAGCTGCAGCTCTAACTTATCAAGTAAATAAATAAACTCAAAATGTATTTTATAAATTTTGTCGAATGGTGTCTAACTTAATGTTTTTCTCAGGCAATGGAGTGTAACTTATATATGCAGCAATACGTCGAGTCGAATCAGAGGAAGCAAAGGGAGATGGAGAAGTCGGTGGGTGTGATGAAAAATAAGGTGACAGAATTGAAGTCAGCGTTTGAAAAGAAGAGTAAAGAGATGGAAAATGAGTTGAAGGAGGCGAGGGCTACTCTTAGGGTGGAGAGGAAAGTTTTTGAGGCTACAATTGAAGGTTTTTAAAGATGCACTCGACAATGTGAGGAATGAGAAAGAGAATTAGTTGAGCAGATTGAAGGGATTGCTCTCGAGTCCATGATGAGACAAAGAAGTAATCTGATGAAAATTTCCTTGAAGGAAAAACCGTCGCATGGGAACAACAGAAGTGGATTTGAGAGTATGATCAACTAGTGGCATGGCTTTCTTCATCCAACGAAGGTGATGTGGAAGGGAATGGGGAAGAAGTCGAATCCAAGGAGGCTGGGAAAGAAATTATTGATGCTGAGGAGGCGGCTGGAGTTGAAGATAAGGAGAAGAAGAGTGAAGAAGTTGGTCGAATGGAGGTTGAGTCTGCTGGACAAGTTGAAAAATTCATTCTGCTTCTGATGTCAAGTTGAGTTATGTCTGCTCGATGTTTTCCGGATGAATTCCGGAAACTTAAACCTTTTTAATTTTTACTTTATGTTATTGCCTTTTTGTATTTTGAACAATGAAACAGTTAAATGGTATTTTGGGATTATCTACAAATGAGTTTTTGTCGAATCATATTACATAAAGCAGTAATCTACTTTTATTCTTCAAACTTAAACAAAAGCACGCATACATTACCGGTAGAATCATTTAAGGTGAATCGCATTCCAACTGTTGTGAATTTGTCTCCCCTCTATCGTTTGTAATTTGTAGGCTCCATGTCCAACGACCTTTGTGATGATGTATGGACCTTCCCAATTTGGTCCTAATTTACCATCTCCAGCTTCTTTGGTATTCTGGAAAACTCTTCGTAATACCCAATCCCCTTCCTTGAATGTTCTGCTTCTGACATTTTTGTTGAAGTATCTGGTCATTCTTTGTCGATGTGCTGCTAGTCGAATGGATGCACGATCTCTCAAGTCATCAATTGTATCAAGGTTTAAATTCATAAGTTGTCGATTCGAATCATCACTGAGCCATTGGTAGCATGGAGATGTAATGCTTTCTTCAGTTTGTATCATTGCTTCTGTTCCAAATGCCAGAGATAAAAGAGTTTCTCCTGTAGGAGAACAGATAGTTGTTCTGTAGGACCACAAGACTCTAGAAAGTTCATCTGCCCATGATCTTTTTGCTTTTTCCAACCTTTTCTTTAAAGTGTTCAAAATGGTTTTGTTGGAAGACTCGGCTTGACCATTAGCTTGTGGGAAGCATGGGGTTGAAAAACTTAATTTAATTCCCCAATTTTTGCAGAAGTCTTGGAAATGATGGCTGATGAATTGTGAACCATTATCGGTCACAATCTCTCTGGGAATGCCGAATCGACATATGATGTTCTTCCAGACGAACGATTGAACTTCTTTATCTCGTATCTTGGCAAAAGAGTCTGCTTCAATCCACTTTGAATAGTAATCTGTTTGAGCCAACATGTAGACTCGTTGTCCCGAGGCTGTTGGGAGTTTCCCTACTATATCCATTCCCCATTTCATGAATGGCCATAGGGATAAGATGAGATTTAGCTTCTCATGAGAAAGGTGTGAAACTGGGGCAAACCTCTGGCATTTCTCACATTTCTTTGTGTAGTTTGCCGAGTCATTTCTCATTGTAGGCCAATAGTACCCTGTCAAATGGGCTCGATATGCAAGACTACGACCTCTAGAATGATTTCCACATTCCCCTTCATGTAGTTCTGACAACACATGTTGCGCTTGTTCATTAGTAAGACACTTTAAGTAGGGTTCAGAGAACGACCTCTTAAACAACTGTCCGTCGAATAAGGTAAACCATACGGCCTGCCTCTAAATTCTCCTTGCTTCAGTTTTGTCTTCTGGAAGTAGCCCCTCTTGCAGATATTTCAAAATTTGTGTCATCCACGAGTCGTCTGAGGTGATGGAAGCGACCTCCTTGTCTTCCTTCCAAATTGCTGGCCAGTTCAAGTATACGACTGGAATAGATTGAGGTTTGTCTCCGTGCATTGTTGATCCAAGGGTAGCCAATGCATCCGCTTGAGAATTTTCACTTCTTGGGACTTGAGTTATCGTAAGCTCCTCAAACGTCGACTGGATTTCTTTCACTTTCTCTAGGTATGATGCCATCTGAGGTTCTCGTGCTTGATATGAACCTTGGAATTTGTTGACAATCAATTAAGAATCAGACTTGACTTCAATATTCTTTGCTCCAAGTTCTCTGGCTAAACTGAGACCTGCTATCAATGCCTCATATTCAGCCTTATTGTTGATAACTCTGAAACCGTATTTGATCACTTGTTGTAGTATGTCGCCGTCAGTAGAAGTAATTAGAACTCCTAAACCGCAACCTTTCTTATTACTGGATCCATCAACTGAGAGCTTCCAGGAGGGTGTCGACTGGATTGAATTCACTTCCAAATCAGTGGTAATCTGTAGACTGGGACTGAAGTCGGCTACGAAATCTACCAAGGCTTGTGATTTGATGGCTGTTCTATGGAGGTAAGTGATGTCGTGCTCTCCTAATTCCACTGCCCATTTTGTTAATCTTCCAGACAGCTCCGGTTTATGCAGTATGCTCCTCAAAGGGTATGATGAATAAATAGTGATTGGGTGCCCCTGAAAATAGGGTCGTAGCTTCCTTGCGGCCATTACTAAGGCCAACACCAATTTTTCCATATGTGGGTAGTGTGACTCTGTATCAAGTAGTGTCTTGCTCACATAGTAGACTGGGAGTTATGTCCCATTTTCTTCTCTGATCAGGACTTCACTCACAGTTTGTTCTGAGACTCCCAAGTAAAGGAAAAGCCTTTCATTGTCGAGTGGTTTTGACAAAAGAGTTGGAGAAGTCAAGTACCGCTTGAGTTCTTTTAGAGCTTCTTCGCAGGCTGGAGTCCATCCAAAGATGTTTTTGCTTTTTTAATGGCTGAGAAGAACAAAAAACTCTTGTCTGTCGACTTGGAGATGAACCTGTTTAAAGCAGTAATTCTCCCCGCTAGTCGCATGACATCTTTTGGGCTGGAAGGAGAGGGGATATCAAGTATGGATTTGATTTGGTCTGAATTCGCTTCTATTCCTCATCGAGTGACATCATATCCCAAGAATTTCCCTGAAGCGACTCCAAATGCACATTTAGTTGGGTTCAACTTCATCCCATACATGTTCATAATGTTGAATGTTTCTTCCAAGTGCTCTAGATGTTGTTCTGATTTTGAAGACTTCACCAGCATGTCGTCTATGTAGACTTCCATTTTCTTCCCAATCTGTTGAGAGAACATTTTGTTGACCATTCGTTGGTAGGTGGCTCCTGCATTTTTGAGGCCAAATGGCATTACCTTGGAACAAAAAAAATACATTTATTGGTGAAAAAGGCAGTATTCTCTTGGTCGTCTGGATGCATGAGGATTTGATTGTAGCCAGAATATGCATCCATGAAACTTAACAATTCATGCTCGGCTGTAGCATCAACCATTGAATCGATGTGAGGTAGTGGGAATGAGTTCTTTGGGCAAGCTTTTTTCAAGTCTGTGAAATCAATACAGACTCACCACTTTCCATTTTTCTTTCGCACCACCACCACATTGGCTAGCCACTCTGGGAATTGGACTTCCTTGATGGCACCATTCTGTAGTAATTTTTGAACTTCTTCATCGATAATTTCATTCCTCTCTAGGGCGAACTTTCTCCTCTTTTGTCTGACAGGAAGGTAGTCTAGATCCACATGGAGTTGATAGGTAATCAATTCAGGGTTGATCCCAGTCATATCTTTGTGTGACCATGCGAATTGGTCGTGTCGTTTTAGCAAAAAATCAACCAAGTCTGCTCGTAGCTTGGGATCCAGATTTGCACCTACTTGCGTCTTGTGATCTGCATGCTCAGAATGAATTTGGACCTCATCAAGTTCTTCCATGTTCGGTAGTGTCGGATCTATACAATGAGGTCTGTTCTGTAATTGCTATGCAGAATGAGTTTTGGCTTTCAATGTCGTCTGGTAGCAGCCTCTTGAAGCAGCCTTGTCTCCCCTTATTTCCCGAATCCCCCACTTTGTAGGGAACTTCAGAACTTGGTGATAAGTGGATGACACTACCCTCATCTCATGAATTCATGGTCTACCAATGATAAGATTGTAGGCTGAAGGACAGTCTGAGACTAAGAAAGTAGTCATCTTGTTGATCCCCCCCCGCGTAGACTGGAAGAGTTATTTCTCCTATGGTAAATTTTTGTTCACCACTGAACCCAACCACATCGTCGTTCGCCTGTTTACTTTTTCCAGTTCGGCTCCCATCTCTGTAAAGGCTGTAGCGAAGAAGATGTTGGCTAAAGATCTTGTGTCCATTAGTACTCTTTTGATCATAAAGTTTGCTACTTGTAAGGAGATCACCAAAGCATCATGATGTGAGTTCATACTACCGAAGTCGCTGTCATCTGGAAACTCTATGATCAGGTTGGTAAACATCCTCTTTATGGACATTGTAGAGTGAGGAATGTTCATCATGACAGTCCTGGTATGTCATTTGGCTGCTGAGTAGGAAATCCCACTGACTTTTGATCCTCCTGATATGAAATTCATTGTGTTGTCAATTGGTGGAGGTGGAATTGGAGCTTCTCATTGGCCATCTCTTTCATTTTTTCGGGCTAAAGCAGCTTTCCCTTTCTCCGTAAGTAAATCCCTCAGGTATCCTTTGTTCAGCAGCTTCAGGACCTCCAGTCTCAATGCTACGCATTCAGCTATAGTATGGTCGTAGTCTCAATAGAATTCGCACCATTTACTGATGTCCTTCTTTTTTGAACTTTCTCTGTTGCGTGGGGGCCATCTCACCTCACTCCCCATCTTTTTATGGACCAAAACTAATTCTCCTGGGGAAATAGAAAAATTATAGTCTGGGAACCTTGGTTTGTCAGCTGAAGCTCTCTCCTGGGCTTTGTATGGTAGCGGTCGTCGATCAAAATCTTTACGGAGGGGTTGATGCTCTTTTCTTTGATGATTCCTCTCATCTGAAAGATGACGAGGCATCATATTTATAAATTCTTTATGTCGTTTGGGAGCATGGTGCATTCTTTTATTTTGTAAGTTGGAGGAATTATCTTTCCTTTTATTCCTCTTATCTTCTTCCCACCTGATTTCAATTTGGGCTCGTGCCATAGCTTGGTCCATTGTGTAGCATCAGAATTTGGTTAACTTCTTGTAGAGTCCACTCTCAGAGAGTAACCCATTTCCGAAAGCCTCCACAGCTGTTGGCTGATGGAGATCTGGAATAGTTATCCTTTCTTTGTTGAAGCGAGTGACGTAGCTTCGAAAGGATTCCCCCTTCGTTGCTTGATGGCATTGAGGTCATCAGTAGTTTTTTCAAGCTTGCAAGAGCTTGCGAAGTGCTCCACAAATTTATCTGCTAATTGTTGATATGACTCGATTAATCTGTATGGTAGGTTGATAAACCAGATAATGGCGGGGCCTGCTAAAGTTTCTCCAAATCTTCTACACATTCCAGCTTCCCATTAGTGAGGAGCCAAGCCAGTTGACATCATTTTGTATTTGTAGTGGATAACATGGTCGTCTGGGTCAGTGGATGCATCAGACAACTTCATATCCGGTGGACTGAACTTCTGTGGTAGCTCAACAGATGTGATGGTCTCCAAGAAGGGAGTGTCAGAAATGGTTCCTACTATGCTTTTCTTTATCAGTAGTTTCACTCCTGGTAGGATGGACATAACTACTTCTTTAAACTCCATCATTTCCCTCCTCATGGTGGACGCGACTTGTTGTGCTTGGTCGACTGGGGAAATTGGTAGGTTCATCTGGCCACCATTTGATGGATTGTCATCTGCCACTTCGTTGAATGCTCCCAAGAGATTAGATGGAGTGGCATGGTTGTTGGGTTGATCTGGGGTGTTATGATGTTGAGATGTGGATGAGAATAACTCCAACTGCTTTTGAAGGTTTATGTTGGAGTTTCGCATGGTTTGGTTTTCTTCTTCCAAAGCTTGCAATCTTTCCTGGAGTATGGCTAATTGTGATGCTACTGGATCAGGTGTTTGTTCATTGCTTGAAGCCATGAGTGACTATGTTTTGAGTATTGTAGAATGTGAGATCTTCCCATGCTATGAATCGCTAAGGCCCCACGGTGGGCGCCAAATTGTGGATGCTGGATTTCAGCTGAGGTCCACAATCGAGAATTTATAGGTTGGGGCACTAGCGATCCTGGAAAACAAAGGTAGAGTGAGCAGGAGTAGACTACCCACCAGTGTGGTGGGTGTCGGGGGCACTCCGACGCTCAAGTCAGTAGTATGAAATGAGTAGTGAATAAGTAAAATGTGAAAGCAAGGTTTGCTATTACCTTAACCTTCTTTGGGTGGCCGTGAGGGCGGAGGAAAATGTTTAAGAAATATGAAGCTCTGAGAGCTTGTGTCAGAGAATAGAGGCTTGTATGAGAATGGAGAAGCTTGAATATCTTACACTCCCAATACTGCTTCTATTTATAAGTGGAGAAATATGATTTCTTTGGTTTCGCACATGGGAATGGGGTCCCCATAACATGTTTAAAGCGTAAACTTTCGGTGATCATGAATCTCTCCATGTGGAGGATACGTATCATGTTTGGGAAAATAGGGAAATAGTTGGCAATGATTTGTGGTATGTCTATATTTTGTTTCTTGGCTTGGCTTTATGTGTTAATCTTTATCTGCAAGTGGAATAAGGTTTCTTTGGGCTTTACCCTGGGCTTTTTGGTATTCAGACTCTCAGCTGGACCTTTGTCTATGGGCCTTATTTGGTACTGGGTTCGAAGTGAAAAGACAGTTTTACCCTCGGCCTAATTTTGGCCCGTACAGCGTGTAAGTCCACTATTACATTTTGAGTTTGTCTAACAATCTTAAATGTTTCCCTTGGCTAGCATCATTCATATTTTGTAGAACTTAAGTTCTACATCAATATGACTTAGATGCGACATCAATATTGTGCTACATCTACTGAGTTGTCTAAGTATTTAAGGATCAAATCCACAATACTATGTAGACAACTACAAGCACAACACCAATATCAAAACTCATAATATATAAGGTCACTACACAACTTAATAAATCAGTACATTATAAGTTATAATTAATTCCATTCGCACAGTGGAATCAATTAGAACACTCCCACGACATCGTTTTTGACTCTAAATGACATAGATCATCTAACGTCACAATTAGACTCAAATCTAATTTCACCATAATGATTGCAGACTATAATCTCAATGAATAAGAAACTCGTTCTTAATATCTCAAAGGTACTATAGAACATGTTTCAAGTTCCATCCTATGGTCTACAATATATCAGAATAGCTCGTAACAATTACGACTAAATTGAAATATTTAATTGTACATAATATAATATTCATTATGTCATCATTCTATAATGCATAAGATTGACTCGAAATTCTTATCAATTTCTCTTTCGACTAAGGAATCATCCTTTACGAAAGATGAATACTATATCTAAAAGACATACTAACTTTCTAACAGTTACATTAACTGTGACACAGATAGTCATATTGTGTATTTTATTAGATCATATCTAATGTACGATTAATGAGAGTATCTCACAAGTCTATTAATTTTATATCATATATAGAATTTTATATCAAATGTAACAGAGACCACTCAATGTATTCACGGAGAAAATAAGAATTAGGTAAACCTTTTACCTCATAAACATCTCATTATTACCATAATAATGATTATGTTGTTAAGATATATAACATTAGAAAAAATTTGTACGCTCTCACTAACCCTATGATCACATATGTATTCTCTATGCTTTAAAATCAAACAATCTGACTCATTTCAAAATTTGAGAACACACATTTCTGGAAAGCTTATCTGAATCTACAGTAGGCTTTATAAGCTAGTATACCAAACTGCTATCTTAGCAAAATGCAAACTCTATGGCCCTTCCACAATGGAATGCCACTTTGCATTCTTAGTCAAAATGCACAATTTAATATTAACATTACCAACATATCCTTAATTGTTTAATTAATGTGTCTAGAGACAAGTTTCCTCAAAATCTACAATAAAATTGTTGAGTATAATATTTCTCACTGTCATACTATAAATGTCAAACATTTAATAAGCTCACTTTACTTTTGCTGGGAAAACCATTTACACATTATATGAACAATTCATAACAAAAGCTCAATCAAGTTCAAAAATCGATTATAGTAAGCTAAGACCAATCTTAGATCTATGGTTCAATACTAACTTCCGGGATCGATATCAAATATCACTCCCACTATAAGTTATATGATAATTTTTCTTCATTAAGAAAACAACAAAACCATTAAGTATCGAATACTTCACAAATAATTTTGACATCCTATTGGACTTATATGGAAGATATCAAATAGTTTTTTTATCTAATTAATTATGTGGTTCCATTTTACAATTCATCATTCTCACATTTGACTTCAATAAGGCAAGTCTTTTCTACAATAGTTAACATCCGATGTTACACACCAAGTAATAAAATCATTTTTATTACTTGGGATCGCAAAAAATATATTATATCAAATAGAATACAAGATTCTATTAAATATAGTAAATGATAAACATTTACCCGTACCTACGAGGTGCAAATATTTTTAATTGTATAACCATTATACAAGAGAAAGATTCAAATCTCAAACTTTTCAAGATTCAAATTTTCTACATATACATATCGTATACGTAACTATAGAAACCAATGGAACCTTAATAAAAGAAATGATTTAGTATTTTTGGAGCATATCCCCAGTAGTATCGAAACTAATTCGGTAATACTCAATATAAAACGAATCAATCATATAAGATTTGAATCCTGCCACTCACAAATTCCATCAAAATGGAATCGTAGAAGAATGATATTGAGTAAGAATATATTTATTAAATAATCTTAGAACTTATTGTCATAAATTAATCAGTTTGATCATATGAGACATCTTTGAAAAATTCAAAAACTCACGATGAATTTTAAAGATATAATTTTCAAAACTTCATATCAAAATTCTATGAACCAGTAAAAATATTCGATCCACGTTTCATCAGAACAGATTGAAAGTTCTCGAACCTTTCAAGTCGTTCAATATGTGTTGTTTCAGAAACATGTAACTAAGTCATCACAACTCATAAACTAAGTTACGAAGTAAAGAAAACTACCCAAAATAATTTATGATTCATTAAACTACAAACATCTAATGTATTAATTTAATAAATTTGTGGTCCAATGACGATCATTGGTTAAATGAGATTTTAATCACATTCCCTGAATATAATATTCATTAAATGGATATGAATATGTGGTGTAATCTTGTATTAGACCATCATTTACCATGCGGGATGAGCATCTAATGCTTAAGTGATAAAACTTCTAAAACTATTGTTCTAAGTTATTTACTTAACCGAACATTTTTCTTAATGTTTATCTCTACGTCAATGATAGTACTAGTCGTATTAAAATATGTAACAATTATTTACATAAAACAAGTAACTATCCAAGAGTCACAAGTTTTTATATCAAATATAAAAACAATCATTAAAAAATATTTTAAAGAACTAGACGGGAGATTTGATATCCAATATATATAGTTATCGTGTTATGAGAATCGATAATCTCTACACACAACTATACACATCTCATTTCTTTAACTTTCTAATTTGCATTCAACTATTCATAATAGTTGTAAACAATTGACTAGCAAATAGTATCAGACACGTGACCTCTAAAGGTCATTAAAGCCAAGAAAGATCATTATCAGATAAACAAATACCTAATGAGATTTTTCTTAATGCCAGTGAAGAATGTTGAGACATGAACTAATTTATGTCAATCCTAACTGCACAAGAAACAATTCTCTCTAAAAATAATATCATAGTCTACTCTAGATTCTATTTTAGAAATATATATCCAAAAATGAAGTCAGAAAACATATATCAAATATGCATGCAGTATATTAGAAGATAAAATCTATCTATACATAGAATAAGGAAATAATAGCAGACAAATTTAATAACATTACACAATACCTAATGTACGGGCCAAAATTGGGTCGATGGCAAACCGTTTTTTCACTTCGAACCCAGTACCGAATAAGGCCCATAGACAAAGGTCCAGCTGAGAGTCTGAATAACAAAAAGCCCAGGGTAAATGCCAAAGAAACCTTATTGCACTTGCAGATAAAGATTAACATATAAAGCCAAGCCAAGAAACAGAATATAAACATACCACAAATCATTACCAACTATTTCCCTATTTTCCCAAACATGATACGTATCCTCCACATGCAAAGATTCATGATCACCGAAAGTTTACATTTTAAAAATGTTATGGGGACCCCGTTCCTATGTTCTAAACCAAAGAAATCATATTTCTTCACCTATAAATAGAAGCAGAATTCGGAGTGTAAGACATTCAAGCTTCTCCACTCTCATACAAGCCTCTATTCTCTGACAGAAGCTCTCAGAGCTTCACATTTCCTAAACACTTTCCTCCGCCCTCACGGCCACCCAAAGAAGGTTATGGTAATAGCAAACCTTGCTTTCACATTTTACTTATTCACTGCTCATTTCATACTACTGACTTGAGCGTCGGAGTGCCCCCGGCACCCACCACACCGGTGGGTAGTCTACTCATGCTCACTCTACCTTTGTTTTGCAGGATCGCTAGTGCCCCCAACCTACAAATACTCGATTGTGGACCTCAGCCGAAATCCAGCATCCATAATTTGCGCCCACTGTGGGGCCTTAGCGATTCATAGCAGGCGAAGATCTTACATTCTACAATACTCAAAACACTGTCACTCATGGCTTCAAGCAATGAACAAACACCTGATCCAGTAGCATCACAACTAGCCATACTCCAGGAAAGATTACAAGCTTTGGAAGAAGAAAACCAAACTGTTGGGTTTCTAAGGTCAAACCAAGATCAATTGAAGCATGAAATAATGTGCACAAGTGCAATACTAGTCTATTTCACATTATCGATGTCCAGTCTCGATAATACTACGACTATGGATATTTAATGATTAAACCTTTATGGATTGATATTGTTTCATATCTTATAATCCGGAACTAATCATAAGGACTTTTATCATTTATATATTCAAGTAATCCAATTACAAAATGATAAAATGTAATTTACACATTGTCACTAATTAATTTGCACAAAAACCACAATGTCTTTTACAAATAGTGACGCTATGGGTCATAATTGTCCAACAATCTCCCACTTGGCCTATAGCCAATCACTCAAGCATCTAATACCTGAACTATGTACATATCGCTCAAACTTTTGCTGAGGAATAGTTTTCGTCAGCGGATCTGCAAAGTTGTCCTCTGATGCGACCTTCTCGATCTTCACATCGCCACGATGTATGATCTCACGAACCAGATGGAAACGTCAAAGAACATGCTTGGATAGTTGATGAGACCGTGGTTCCTTAGCCTGCGCTATGCCCCTGTTATTGTCACAATACAATGGAACGAGCTCAGCTACTAACGGAACTACTCCTAATCTAATTAGGAATTTACGGATCCAAACTGCCTCTTTTGCTGCTTCAGCTGCAACAATATATTCTGCTTCTGTTGTTGAATCGTCAACAATATCTTTCTTGGAAAATTTCCAGCTTACTGCTCCGTTGTTCAAACAAAATATGTACCTAGATTGTGACTTACAATCGTCTTTATCAGTTTGCAAACTTGCATCGGTATACCCAGTTATCTCAAGTACTCCATGATGAGTGGTAATTATATCACTATTTTCCACTCATTTAACCTATTATGTTGTATAGTTTCTTGAGTTTTGTGAATATTTTGATGTGTTTTGTGTTATTTTGTAGATAAATAAAGTTTCAGGACATTCTGGAAGTGATTTGGGACCAAAACAGTGAAAATTGGAAAAAAGGGCATTTTGGTAATTTTGGCACATCGCGACGCCTAACATGCACCAAGACTTGCTAACGTGCACCGGGTCCACAAGTCAGAATCTGAGAAAAGTTTGACTTTGCTAACGTGCGTCGTGCCACGTGTCACCATCACAGCTGATCTGCTAACATGCGCCGTGCCACATGTCATCATCTTACGGTGCCGACAGACGCCATCGCCATGTGTCGCCACATGTCACTTCACGTGTCTGTCACGTCATCATCCACATCACCAGTTGACCGAGTCAACGTGCCACATCATCGCCACGTCATCATCAACCAATCACAGCGTGCCACGTGTCGTAATTCTATGGTGCCGACAGTCACTTTTGCCACGTGTCACCACGTTAGCGCCACGTCATCGCCACGTCAGCGCTAATTATTGACTCATTTATCCGAATTGACATGTGGTAGATAAGAATATGAAATCATCCAATCACGAGCCGCCACATGTCGCAATAATTGAGCTCCCAGCCGCCTTGCTACTTGTCACCTTATCACCTTATCCAGAATCCCACGCGACAAACCAGAAGCTGCCACGTCGATAACTACGCGCGTCGCGACGCCGACCCCCTACTGACGCCTATAAATAGAGCTCGAAATTTCAGTTTCAGATGTACCTTCCTCTCTAATTTCTCTGATGTAAATAAAGAGTTTTCTATCTAGTTTCTTTTAAATTTTAGTTTTGTAATTAATTTTAATTACGTTCTGTAATAATAGTAATTTACTTTCTTTACTTTTTACAGTTTTTACTATTCACCATGAGGAGGTAACTTCCCCCTGCTAGGGTGAAAGGTAATTCTGTTGCTATTGCTATTTAGATTAATCTCCCTTAAATAAAATATATTCACTATTTAAAATTTGACTTAAAAAGGATACCGCTATATTGGTCGGTTGGTAATTCATTTTAATGTGGTTTAAATCTAACTAATTAAGGATACCGCCAGATTGGTCGGTTGGTATGGTAATTAATTTCTTACCGCCTATATAGCAGGTTTATTTTTGTTCCGCCTTTATGGCTGGTTGGACTTAATTTGACTTAATCAAGTTACCGCCTATATGGACGGTTGGTAAAATCATCACAAGTTAATATATTATATTAAGGGAGATATCTAAATAGTAAATATAAAAGTTGATCATTTTACCTTAGCATTTTATTTTATTGTAATTTACTTTTCAGCTTTTACTTTACCGCAATTACCTTTCAGTATTTTTACTTTATGTCTTTTACTTTTAAGCTTTACTAGCCCTAGTTATATGTCGTAACTAAGTTAGTTATCTGGGGTTGTGATGAATTTTAATATCACCGGTTTATAATGGGTTATTTTATAGTTTGGGTAATTTAAAGGTTTACTTATTAAATCTTAAGCTTAATACTTCTTGTTGTCTGATCACCAATAAGATTGATGTGGTAAATCTAAAATAAACTTGACAAAAAAATTTTAGGTTTCAGCCTTAGACTTAATTGCCCACGATCTTCCTTGAGTATAGATAACCCTTTAATAGATTTCCTTACAGGATAGACATATACCTGTCGGGCGGGGGTAGCCATAATTGGAACTTAAACTTAATGAATCCAGATAATTTGGTTGACATAGACATATGGTTTAATTGGGTTAAACTGGGTATTTGCGTCTGACCATCGACAGAGGCTTTGGCATAATTTAGTGTTCCAGGTTAGTAAACCGATTTATTACACAACCATGAAATAACCACTTCATATTTTAAAAGATATTAGAAAGATTCACAACCCTAGATAGTTTTTAATATTGAATTTTCTTAAACCTACTTTCGCGCAATTTTATTTACTTGTTTTTAAATTCAAAATCATCACAATTTCAAATCAATCAATCAACCTGTTAGATAATAGTAATCATTTGACCTCATAAAATTAATAGATTAGGTATTAAGTCCTCGTGGGATCGATACTTTTTATACTACTTGAACGATACGTACACTTGCGTTATACGTGTGTGTTACGCCGATCAAGTTTTTGGCGCCGTTGCCGGGGACTTATTTATCTTTCACTATTAGTTTAGAGGTTAGATACCTTTACTTGCATCTAATTTTCTTTTTACATATTATTTTTGTTTTCTTGTGTTTCAGGCTCTCAGATCCTTCATGAGACGAACCAGAATCTTTGAACTCCGACCGCTTGACTCAGAAATTGAAAGAACCATTAGACAGTTGAGAAGGTAAAGGCGAGAAGGCCAATAAGCTTTAGTCAACATGAAACCTGAACCTTTGGAGGTTGCACCACCAATTCCCATTCGAGATAGAACAATTCCAGTGGTTGACAGACTCATTTCATGTATTGTACTTCCTCCCTTACTAGCAAATGCAGGTGACATCAAAACATGCATTCAGATGATTCAGCAGTCAGTTCAGTTTGGGGGAATGCAACTGAAGATCCTAATGCCCACATCAGCAACTTCCTAGAAGTTTGCGGCACTTTCAATTACAACCGGGAAGCTGCAGAAGCAATGAGAATGCGTATTTTCCCATACTCCTTGAAAGACAGAGCTAAAGCTTGGCTACATTCACTACCAGCAGGTTCCATCATAACTTAGAACACTTTAGCCACCAAATTTCTTGCAAAGTACTTTCCACCAGCCAGAACTGGAAAGTTGAGGAATGACATCACATCCTTTGTGCAACATGACTCAGAAACTCTCTACGAAGCTTGGGAAAGGTACAAAGATTTGCACCGGAAATATCCTCACCATGAAATTCCAAAATGGCTTCAAGTCCAAACCTTCTATAATGGACTTTCTGGACTGATGAGAACCACAATCGATGATGCTGCTGGAGGAGCTTTAATGGCAAAAGGAGAAGATCAAGCCTGGGACCTAATCGAAGAAATGGCCAACAACAATTCCTTGTGGCCAACAAAAGAGCATGATCCAAAGATTGCAGGAATTTATGAAAGTGGAGCCAATACAGCAGTCAACGCCAAGCTGGATCAGATATGAAAATTCATGGAGACTCTCAGCACTGGATCCACAAGTTCACCATATGGAGATGCACCAGAACCAAACCAACTTGAAGAGACGGTGAATTATATCAACAATTTCAACAGACAGGGGAACAATCCATATTCCAACACCTATAACCTAGGGTGGAGGAATCATCTCAATTTTTCATGGAGCAACAATTTAGGACAAAAGAACAATCCACCACCTGGATTTCAACAGCAGAACTATCACCACCAGGAATTCAACAACAGAACAAAGGCCATGAACATGAAAAAGAACCAGAAATGAAAGAATGGATTGCAGAGATGTTCAAAAAGCAACAAGCAGCATATGATGCTATCATTCAAAGCCAATATGCTTCCATCAAAGCACTGGAGAATCAAATCGGACAACTGGCCAATGCTCAAAGTTACAGACCGCCAGGTAATCTTCCCAGCAACACAGAACCAATCCAAGGAACCGAGGGAAGGAGCAATGTCAAGCCATCACCTTGAAAAGCGGTACTGAAATCAACAAAGATGTTGGATTCAAGGCAACAATTGAGGAAGTTTCAAAAGAAACAAAGCAACAGATGGAGGAAAAAGAAGGAAAGGAAAAAGAAAAAGATCAGATCACTCCATCTCCACCTTTTCCACAACGACTTCAGAAAAACAAACTGGACAAGCAGTTTGCTCGATTCCTGGAGGTGTTCAAAAAGCTTCACATCAACATTCCATTTGCAGAAGCCTTGGAAGAAATGCCCAGCTATGTAAAATTCATGAAAGACATTCTTTCACGAAAATGAAGATTGGGAGATTACGAGACAGTAGCATTGACGGAAGAATGCAGTGCCATTATTCAGAGGAAACTTCCCCCAAAGCTGAAAGATCCTTGCAGTTTCACTGTCCCATGCACCATTGGAGAACACTATATCGGCGAGGCTTTATGTGACTTAGGTGCAAGTGTTAATTTGATGCCTTTTTCTATTTACAGGAAACTGTAAATTGGAGAAGCAATGCCTACCTCTGTCTCATTACAACTTGCTGATCGAACGCTCGCATTTCCAAGAGGTGTTGTTGAAGATGTGCTGGTCAAATTCGACAAACTCATTCTTCCAGCAGATTTCATTATCCTTGACATTGAAGAAGACAAAGATGTGCCTATCATCCTTGGAAGATCATTCTTGGCGACAGGGCGAACTTTGATTGATGTACAAAAATGAGAACTAACCATGAAAGTTCAGGACCAAGAAGTCACTTTCAAAGTTTTCAAAGCCATGAAATTCCCGAGCGATGAAAAGGAAGAAGAATGCTTCAGAGTTGATGTTGTTGATAGTATCGTTCAGGATACTGAGCTAAATCCCACGGATACACTTGAAGCTTGCATCACCAACATGACTGACAGCGAGCTAGATGCTGAAATCCTGGAATGTATCAACTACTTTGAAAAACCATTCCGATTCAAATCAACACCACCAGTTGAAAGCTTGGAACTGCCTAAGAAAGATCGAATCAAGCCTTCGATTGAAGAACCACCACAGTTGGAGCTGAAGTTACTTCTGAGCCATCTAAGGTATGCATTTCTTGGAAACTCTTCTGAATTACCTGTTATTATTTCTTCACTAACATTGGACCAGAAATAAAAGTTACTGAGAGTATTACGAGAGCACAAAAGAGCCATTGGCTGGAGTATGGCAGACATTCGAGGCATTAGTCGATCATTTTGCATGCACAAGATTCTGATGAATGATGAGTACAAACCCAAAGTAGAGCATCAACAGAGACTCAATCCAATCATGAATGAGGTCGTAAAGAAAGAAATCATCAAATGGTTGGATGCTGGCATCATTTACCCCATCTCAGATAGTACTTGGGTTAGTCCTATGCAGTGTGTGCCGAAGAAAGGAGGAATCAATGTGGTTACCAATGAAAAGAACGAGCTAAACCCAACCAGAACGGTGACTGGATGGAGAGTATGCATGGACTACCGAAAGCTGAACAAAGCAACACGAAAGGACCATTTTCCGCTACCATTCATTAACCAGATGTTAGACAGACTGGCGGGACATGAGTTCTATTGTTTTCTGGACAGATATTCAGGGTACAATCAGATTGCCATCGCACCAGAAGATCAGGAGAAAACTACATTTACATGTCCCTATGGTACTTTTGCTTTCCGCAGAATGCCATTTGGATTATGTAATACCCCCGCTATATTTCAGCGTTGCATGATGGCCATCTTCTCAGACATGTTGGAGCAGAGTATGGAGGTTTTTATGGATGACTTTTATGTGTTTGGAGATTCTTTTGACCACTGCTTGCAAAATTTGGAACATTTATTACAAAGGTGCGAAGATACAAACCTGGTGCTCAATTGGGAGAAATGCCATTTCATGGTACATGAGGGCATTGTTCTTGGACACCGGATCTCAAAAAAAGGAATCGAGGTAGACAAAGCAAAGATTGAAACAATTGAAAAACTACCTCCGCCGACATCTGTAAAAGGGATTCAGAGTTTTCTTGGGCATGTAGATTTTTACAGGAGATTTATCAAAGACTTTTCCAAGATTGCTAAACCTCTTTGCAATCTTCTGGAGAAGGATGTGCCTTTCAACTTCACCAAAGAATGCCAGGAAGCTTTTGAGATCTTAAAACAAAAGTTGATTTCTCCCCCCATCATTGTAGCACCAGACTGGACCCTTCCATTTGAAGTAATGTGTGATGCTAGTGATTTTGCTGTAGGTGCAGTTTTCGGACAACGCAAAACAAAGATTTTTTACACCATTTACTACTCCAGCAGAACTTTGAATGAAGCTCTACTCAACTACACAACCACTGAAAAGGAGTTGCTCGCAGTTGTGTACGCTTTTGACAAATTCGCTCCTATCTGCTGGGTCCCAAAGTGGTGGTCTACACATCATTCAGCAATCAAATATCTGATCACAAAAAAAGATGCCAAACCGAGATTGATCCGTTGGATACTTAGTCTGCAAGAATTTGAGTGAATCAAAGACAGAAAGGGACAGAAAACCAAGTGGCAGATCATCAATATCAATGCTCGAGAATGGAGAAACAGCTGGCAAAGATCTGTTAATCAAAGAAACTTTTCCAGATGAACAGCTGTTTGCCATGAAACAGCAGAGATGCCCATTGGTATGTGATGAGTGATAAATGTATCACTATTTCCCACTCATTTAACTTAATATTTTGTATAGTTTCTTGAGTTTTGTGAATATTTTGATGTGTTTTGTGTTATTTTGTAGATAAATAAAGTTTCAGGACATTCTGGAGGTGATTTGGAGCAAAACTGTGAAATTTGGTGAAATTTGGCAAAAAGGGTATTTTGGTAATTTTGGACGTTCCGACACAAATTTTGGTAATTTTGGACATCCCGACACCGAAATAAAGTTTCAAGATATTCTGGAGGTGATTTGGAGCAAAACTGTGAAATTTGACGAAAAGGGTATTTTGGTAATTTTGGGCGTCCCGACACCGAGGGTATTTTGGTAATTGCACCACAATGCCACATGTCAAAGATTCAACGAGCCGTCATTTTTAGCACACCATGACACGTGTCGAAAATTCAGCGATCCAAAAAAAATAATAATAAAAAATAAAAATCAGAAAAATAATAAAATAATAAAAATCAGAAATAATAATAAAAAATTAGATTTTTTGCCTATAAATAGATTTCGAATTTTTAGTTTCAAATGTACCTCTTCCTCTGAAATCCTTATAAATAAAAGAGAGTTCTTCTTATTTTCTTCTTTTATTCAGTTTTATTTAAGCTTTGTAGTAGTAATTCTATCCATCCATGAGGGGGTAACCTCTTCATGCTGAGGTAATAAGGTAATTCTTTTACTATTGCTTTTTAGATTAATCTCCCTTAAAATATGATATATAAACTATTTAAAATCAGATTAATAAAGGATACCGCCATTCCGGACAGTTGGTTATTTAATTTAATCTGGTTAACCTGACTTAATGAGGATACCGCCACACTGGACGGTTGGTTTAAGTTTATATTTCTGTTCCGCCTTATGGCTGGTATATTTGAATTTGACTTAATCAGGATACCGCCATTCTGGACGGTTGGTTTAAAATA